>JAAAWM010008492.1:0-14441 GCA_036873465.1 Thinopyrum obtusiflorum
GGCCCAGATTTAAAGAAAGCCTAAGATCCTTAATTACGAGCACTATTAAATTTTTTTTTTTGGATCAAGTCATGTTGACCTGTCTTGACCGGTTTGGAATATGAGATTTTCTCAGAAAAAAGGAACTGCGTTTACTTCATGATCGTGTGCTCGTCAAGACGGCGGCCAAAGGACGACTATAAGGGTCACACCAAATTCACGGGCAGATGAGCAATCCGCTGTTTTGGTGCTTGAGCAAGCAACAAAAATAATGTATACACATGTGTGACCAACCAGTCTGTTTCAGTATAATGAGCGAAGATTACTCAGTCGGCTGGGTCCTTTCTCAATCTGTGTTACGTGTCTACACAGGTTTCCAACGCAAACTACCACGTCTAATCACGCTAGGATACCACGTGTCTACACAGGTTTCCAACGCAAAAACGCTAACTACCGGAAATCTCCAAAACGAAAAAAAGAGCTAATCACGCTAGGATACCACGTCTTCCCTGCCACGGTAGGATGGGAAGGTGTAGAAAGAATCTTAACAAGGGGTGTTGTGTAGATGTGCTAGACTATTCATGTACGTGCTAATTACACTACTTCATATACACAAAAATAAAATGGCATATGTGCATACATGACTAAGCATATACAAAATCAAGAGACTCTTTACCGAAACATAAAATAGATAAACAAAACTTTATGAAGGACACCTCACCAAAACATTCCTATCAGGCCTGCATAAATTCCATGCTGATGCATGAAGCTATCAATCTCATGAGAGAGAAAAGCCTGACGAAATTTTCATAGTAATGCAAGAACAATAAAATATGAGATAAAATATGTATCAATTCTAGCGAGGATATAATGCAGCACATCTCTCCTTATAATATACAACTTAGTCTTAAAAAGATAAACTAGCAAGATTGGAGTTTTGCGGTTGTATTTGAACTCGGTGGCATTAGCATTTGTTGGCACACTTGGTGGGAGAGAGAGAGAGAGAGAGAGAGAGAGAGAGAGAGGGAGAGAGAGAGAGTCAGATAAATTGTGAAACGGTTTTGAATTGTTTTTGAAAAAACATCCGTAGAGATTCTTTGATTTGTATTATTAGAAATCTTAAGTTTTTACTACCGATCACATCTTTTGGAAAAATGCCAATGACTCTTGAGCTCCAATATATGTCTTTTTTACAATACAATCAAACACACTTCTATGTCGATTTCTAAAAATATATAATCGTTTAAGATTTAAGAGCATGGCTCATTGCAATTGGATAATTTTTTGTTCTTTTTTTAATCATGTAAATAATTGCCTAGAATATTGCGGTGGTATGATGATCTAATAAAGAATGTTGATGATAGTCTGATGCCAAATTTAGTGGTGCCATGGGATTGCAAAAGGGGGGGGGGGGGGGGGGGGGGGGGGGGGGGGGGGGGGGGGGGGGGGGGGGGGGGGGGGGGGGGGGGGGGGGGGGGGGGGGGGGGGGGGGGGGGGGGGGGGGGGGGGGGGGGGGGGGGGGGGGGGGGGGGGGGGGGGGGGGGGGGGGGGGGGGGGGGGGGGGGGGGGGGGGGGGGGGGGGGGGGGGGGGGGGGGGGGGGGGGGGGGGGGGGGGGGGGGGGGGGGGGGGGGGGGGGGGGGGGGGGGGGGGGGGGGGGGGGGGGGGGGGGGGGGGGGGGGGGGGGGGGGGGGGGGGGGGGGGGGGGGGGGGGGGGGGGGGGGGGGGGGGGGGGGGGGGGGGGGGGGGGGGGGGGGGGGGGGGGGGGGGGGGGGGGGGGGGGGGGGGGGGGGGGGGGGGGGGGGGGGGGGGGGGGGGGGGGGGGGGGGGGGGGGGGGGGGGGGGGGGGGGGGGGGGGGGGGGGGGGGGGGGGGGGGGGGGGGGGGGGGGGGGGGGGGGGGGGGGGGGGGGGGGGGGGGGGGGGGGGGGGGGGGGGGGGGGGGGGGGGGGGGGGGGGGGGGGGGGGGGGGGGGGGGGGGGGGGGGGGGGGGGGGGGGGGGGGGGGGGGGGGGGGGGGGGGGGGGGGGGGGGGGGGGGGGGGGGGGGGGGGGGGGGGGGGGGGGGGGGGGGGGGGGGGGGGGGGGGGGGGGGGGGGGGGGGGGGGGGGGGGGGGGGGGGGGGGGGGGGGGGGGGGGGGGGGGGGGGGGGGGGGGGGGGGGGGGGGGGGGGGGGGGGGGGGGGGGGGGGGGGGGGGGGGGGGGGGGGGGGGGGGGGGGGGGGGGGGGGGGGGGGGGGGGGGGGGGGGGGGGGGGGGGGGGGGGGGCACTCTGGCCACCAAAAGGCTAGTCCTCAGTACCCCTCTTTTTTGGTCTCATGAGAAAAAAATGACAAATGCCCCATAACATCCAAAAGAAAGTGACTTTGGGTTATGGTAAAACTTGATCATCATATATGCATCAGAACTAATGCGGATTTCATCCCAAGTGGTAGCGTCCCGGTGATGGCGATCTTGGTCTGCGGCTGAAGCCTCGAATAAGATGGACCACATTGCATTCTACAACTCATGTTTGGGGCCTTTTTTGTAAAGTTTGTGGACTGTTTTGTAGTTTTATTTTTTCTAAGGTCCTAGTGGTAGCTATATTGGTTTGCAATATTAATTGATATGCTCTGGTTTCTTCAGGACAAATCTCCCGTTTTAAAAAAAAGAAACCAATTCTTGACGAAGCTTGCTAAGATAAAATTTGAGCACACTCAGCATTGTACTAGTCACTATCCCAAACTGAGCAGCAGCTGGACGCAAACTCAGTTTGCTGATATACATCCTTTGGTAGTTTCCCGTTTCCCTTCTCATCTCTTGCTTTATCACATCAAACATTTCTGCGAAACACAAATGATACCAAATGATATCAAATATATCTGCGAAATTTAATGAGCGTGAATGAAAAACCAAAACAGATGCCGGACTGAATGATTCAAGCATAGAATTCATTCAAGAAAAACTGAGTATCTCTGTGTTGCTAAGCTTTCTGGCGAGGAAGGGGTGAACTCACATTAAACTGAGGACAGAGTAAGCACAAATGGGTAACAGTGAGTTGAGGTAACACAAGCCAAGGTCTGAGGTAATAGTGAGCTGATGCAGAAGGTCTACCAAACCAATCAAAGCCCCCACGTCCTCCGAAAATAGCCGAAAATATCCAGCTGAGATTCGTGCAGTATTCACACAAGAAATCATGTAGTATAATTTATATCTGCAGCAGAGAAGGACGGTATTTAAGAGCCGCATCTCACCAAACATTAAGTGTGCCAGACCCACAGGGTTTGACAAACCACGATGTAAATCATTTCCTAAGAGCTGCAACGCAGCACACTGGCCATAATCACATCACAGAAGACTCTCTTCACCCGGCGCTTTTAGTTTGGAA
This sequence comes from Thinopyrum obtusiflorum, assembly GCA_036873465.1. Lineage (NCBI taxonomy): Eukaryota > Viridiplantae > Streptophyta > Magnoliopsida > Poales > Poaceae > Thinopyrum > Thinopyrum obtusiflorum. Next base: position 3,340 of record JAAAWM010008492.1, read on the forward strand.
AGAGAAATATTTCAATTTCACCGCATGGACAGTTGAGGCTGCTGTTTTGCGCGATGCGGTCATGTTTCTTGACGCGATGCGGTCATGTTTTGAGAAGTACCTGGTCATAATTAATGGATCCGCACAAGAAGATTTAACGATAATATGTACTTCTTGTGCGACATGGAAGCACGTTGTATCGACCAGGTGGTCATCCATTAATTATCAATATCAAGATGACCCCAAAGCCTTATGTTCCTAGTAAATACGGATCGTTCATGCATGACCAATGCTAATCGTACACACGCGCCGTGCTGGTCAAACGTCAGGGCCATGTGCATTTATGTTCACAGATGCATCGTTTATTAATTCCCAGCTCAACTGCCACCTATCTCCATCATGGCTTTAAATAGCGCGCTATAGCTCCGCTATAAAGAGTGTGCTAAGGGACTTTGGTCCCAACACTGAACAAACATTTCAAATAGCATGCCGCTATAGCACGCTATATTATTTAGAAGAGGTCCACCGCTAAGAGTTACAGCCCGCTATTTTAAACTATGGTACCAGTGCAGCAAGCCTCGTCGATCATCTCCTCGCAAAACCAAAGCCCACCACATGATTCATCCATCTAGCCTTGGTGACCTCAACTACAGTGTCTAACCTACTACCATCAGCACCGAAAACCAGCGAATCCGGAAATGCATCGCTATAAAAATGGAACTTCAGAATTTGGTACAACATGTCTGGACCTTTTCAAAAAGGAACTAACCTGGACCTTTTCACAATAAATCACCAACTAACCTGGGCCTTTTTAAAAAGGAAAAAAAGGAACTAACCTATCGGGACATTTCATGTTCAATTCCATGTCTGCAGTCGAGCATCTGTCCCTGCCTCCGCGAGTACCTCTCTGGCAAACCGAGCTTGAGGAAGAACAGCAACCGGATAGGCCCACACGCACTGAGATGTGAATTTATTCTTGGTAGATATTCGTTGAACGACAAACAATTAAAGCAGCTCAGCGTACACGTCCTATGTTGGAGATGTATTCCGCAACTTATCTGTCAAGTATCTCACTCGTATTCATAAATGACTATATTAAGTATGGGTCTCAAAGCGCAAACGTGCTGCATGGATGTCGACCTCGCTTGCCGCCACGTCCTCTCACTATGATGACAACTGATTTACTATTCCACATGGCAGCATTTACTCCATAACATGGAGCATCCAACTGGAGTAGGAGTAGCTGTGATGATGATGACCACATATCACTTTACTTTCTTTTTAAAGGCAAATGCCCCATAGGGGCTGATTTCATTTCTCAATGCATTGGATAGTACAAATGTTCAGACTTTGTTTTTAACAAGGGAAAGGGCCTCGAAGGAACCCATGCTGCATTTAACAGATGAACAGTATTAAAACATAGCACCAGGCAGGATCTAAGAAAACACAAAAATTACAACAAGGCCCTTCAACTTTCCACAGACGACCCCAGAAAATAAAACTAAAACGCAATTGGGTCCCTGTGCCACTGGAGGGCCGACGAAGCTTCTTGATCCCCAGCCGCTCATCCGATCCTGGGTCAGCCACCACCGGAGCATCACTTCTGACGACGTCGCCACCGTTGAAGATGATACACCCACATCACCGCTTCTTAGTATCATACATGCTGGCTACCGGAGGGGAAGAAGGATCCCTACCTTCAATCAACTGCCTCCCATTTGACAAATTCAAGACCGGGAGAAAAGGATCGGACCGACACTGATGTTGATGAAGAATGCACACAGACATCGAAGCACCAATAGGTCACATGACGGCCAGATTCGAAGGCACCTTACCTCCGGAAAATGAGGCCGGCAAACACCTGCGGGTATCCAGCTCTACCATGAAGGAGACGAAGTGAAACCGCCGGTGCCGTAGCTCATCTTCTAACCGCACTGCTGATATGAGCATCACCAAGCAGTGCCAGATTGAATGATCTAGTTGCCAATCCCCCCAGATCATCCTTAATCGGAGGGGAACCATGAACCGAGGACTCTGATTTATTGCCATCCCCTGGGGGGGGGGGGGGGGGGGGGGGGGGGGGGGGGGGGGGGGGGGGGGGGGGGGGGGGGGGGGGGGGGGGGGGGGGGGGGGGGGGGGGGGGGGGGGGGGGGGGGGGGGGGGGGGGGGGGGGGGGGGGGGGGGGGGGGGGGGGGGGGGGGGGGGGGGGGGGGGGGGGGGGGGGGGGGGGGGGGGGGGGGGGGGGGGGGGGGGGGGGGGGGGGGGGGGGGGGGGGGGGGGGGGGGGGGGGGGGGGGGGGGGGGGGGGGGGGGGGGGGGGGGGGGGGGGGGGGGGGGGGGGGGGGGGGGGGGGGGGGGGGGGGGGGGGGGGGGGGGGGGGGGGGGGGGGGGGGGGGGGGGGGGGGGGGGGGGGGGGGGGGGGGGGGGGGGGGGGGGGGGGGGGGGGGGGGGGGGGGGGGGGGGGGGGGGGGGGGGGGGGGGGGGGGGGGGGGGGGGGGGGGGGGGGGGGGGGGGGGGGGGGGGGGGGGGGGGGGGGGGGGGGGGGGGGGGGGGGGGGGGGGGGGGGGGGGGGGGGGGGGGGGGGGGGGGGGGGGGGGGGGGGGGGGGGGGGGGGGGGGGGGGGGGGGGGGGGGGGGGGGGGGGGGGGGGGGGGGGGGGGGGGGGGGGGGGGGGGGGGGGGGGGGGGGGGGGGGGGGGGGGGGGGGGGGGGGGGGGGGGGGGGGGGGGGGGGGGGGGGGGGGGGGGGGGGGGGGGGGGGGGGGGGGGGGGGGGGGGGGGGGGGGGGGGGGGGGGGGGGGGGGGGGGGGGGGGGGGGGGGGGGGGGGGGGGGGGGGGGGGGGGGGGGGGGGGGGGGGGGGGGGGGGGGGGGGGGGGGGGGGGGGGGGGGGGGGGGGGGGGGGGGGGGGGGGGGGGGGGGGGGGGGGGGGGGGGGGGGGGGGGGGGGGGGGGGGGGGGGGGGGGGGGGGGGGGGGGGGGGGGGGGGGGGGGGGGGGGGGGGGGGGGGGGGGGGGGGGGGGGGGGGGGGGGGGGGGGGGGGGGGGGGGGGGGGGGGGGGGGGGGGGGGGGGGGGGGGGGGGGGGGGGGGGGGGGGGGGGGGGGGGGGGGGGGGGGGGGGGGGGGGGGGGGGGGGGGGGGGGGGGGGGGGGGGGGGGGGGGGGGGGGGGGGGGGGGGGGGGGGGGGGGGGGGGGGGGGGGGGGGGGGGGGGGGGGGGGGGGGGGGGGGGGGGGGGGGGGGGGGGGGGGGGGGGGGGGGGGGGGGGGGGGGGGGGGGGGGGGGGGGGGGGGGGGGGGGGGGGGGGGGGGGGGGGGGGGGGGGGGGGGGGGGGGGGGGGGGGGGGGGGGGGGGGGGGGGGGGGGGGGGGGGGGGGGGGGGGGGGGGGGGGGGGGGGGGGGGGGGGGGGGGGGGGGGGGGGGGGGGGGGGGGGGGGGGGGGGGGGGGGGGGGGGGGGGGGGGGGGGGGGGGGGGGGGGGGGGGGGGGGGGGGGGGGGGGGGGGGGGGGGGGGGGGGGGGGGGGGGGGGGGGGGGGGGGGGGGGGGGGGGGGGGGGGGGGGGGGGGGGGGGGGGGGGGGGGGGGGGGGGGGGGGGGGGGGGGGGGGGGGGGGGGGGGGGGGGGGGGGGGGGGGGGGGGGGGGGGGGGGGGGGGGGGGGGGGGGGGGGGGGGGGGGGGGGGGGGGGGGGGGGGGGGGGGGGGGGGGGGGGGGGGGGGGGGGGGGGGGGGGGGGGGGGGGGGGGGGGGGGGGGGGGGGGGGGGGGGGGGGGGGGGGGGGGGGGGGGGGGGGGGGGGGGGGGGGGGGGGGGGGGGGGGGGGGGGGGGGGGGGGGGGGGGGGGGGGGGGGGGGGGGGGGGGGGGGGGGGGGGGGGGGGGGGGGGGGGGGGGGGGGGGGGGGGGGGGGGGGGGGGGGGGGGGGGGGGGGGGGGGGGGGGGGGGGGGGGGGGGGGGGGGGGGGGGGGGGGGGGGGGGGGGGGGGGGGGGGGGGGGGGGGGGGGGGGGGGGGGGGGGGGGGGGGGGGGGGGGGGGGGGGGGGGGGGGGGGGGGGGGGGGGGGGGGGGGGGGGGGGGGGGGGGGGGGGGGGGGGGGGGGGGGGGGGGGGGGGGGGGGGGGGGGGGGGGGGGGGGGGGGGGGGGGGGGGGGGGGGGGGGGGGGGGGGGGGGGGGGGGGGGGGGGGGGGGGGGGGGGGGGGGGGGGGGGGGGGGGGGGGGGGGGGGGGGGGGGGGGGGGGGGGGGGGGGGGGGGGGGGGGGGGGGGGGGGGGGGGGGGGGGGGGGGGGGGGGGGGGGGGGGGGGGGGGGGGGGGGGGGGGGGGGGGGGGGGGGGGGGGGGGGGGGGGGGGGGGGGGGGGGGGGGGGGGGGGGGGGGGGGGGGGGGGGGGGGGGGGGGGGGGGGGGGGGGGGGGGGGGGGGGGGGGGGGGGGGGGGGGGGGGGGGGGGGGGGGGGGGGGGGGGGGGGGGGGGGGGGGGGGGGGGGGGGGGGGGGGGGGGGGGGGGGGGGGGGGGGGGGGGGGGGGGGGGGGGGGGGGGGGGGGGGGGGGGGGGGGGGGGGGGGGGGGGGGGGGGGGGGGGGGGGGGGGGGGGGGGGGGGGGGGGGGGGGGGGGGGGGGGGGGGGGGGGGGGGGGGGGGGGGGGGGGGGGGGGGGGGGGGGGGGGGGGGGGGGGGGGGGGGGGGGGGGGGGGGGGGGGGGGGGGGGGGGGGGGGGGGGGGGGGGGGGGGGGGGGGGGGGGGGGGGGGGGGGGGGGGGGGGGGGGGGGGGGGGGGGGGGGGGGGGGGGGGGGGGGGGGGGGGGGGGGGGGGGGGGGGGGGGGGGGGGGGGGGGGGGGGGGGGGGGGGGGGGGGGGGGGGGGGGGGGGGGGGGGGGGGGGGGGGGGGGGGGGGGGGGGGGGGGGGGGGGGGGGGGGGGGGGGGGGGGGGGGGGGGGGGGGGGGGGGGGGGGGGGGGGGGGGGGGGGGGGGGGGGGGGGGGGGGGGGGGGGGGGGGGGGGGGGGGGGGGGGGGGGGGGGGGGGGGGGGGGGGGGGGGGGGGGGGGGGGGGGGGGGGGGGGGGGGGGGGGGGGGGGGGGGGGGGGGGGGGGGGGGGGGGGGGGGGGGGGGGGGGGGGGGGGGGGGGGGGGGGGGGGGGGGGGGGGGGGGGGGGGGGGGGGGGGGGGGGGGGGGGGGGGGGGGGGGGGGGGGGGGGGGGGGGGGGGGGGGGGGGGGGGGGGGGGGGGGGGGGGGGGGGGGGGGGGGGGGGGGGGGGGGGGGGGGGGGGGGGGGGGGGGGGGGGGGGGGGGGGGGGGGGGGGGGGGGGGGGGGGGGGGGGGGGGGGGGGGGGGGGGGGGGGGGGGGGGGGGGGGGGGGGGGGGGGGGGGGGGGGGGGGGGGGGGGGGGGGGGGGGGGGGGGGGGGGGGGGGGGGGGGGGGGGGGGGGGGGGGGGGGGGGGGGGGGGGGGGGGGGGGGGGGGGGGGGGGGGGGGGGGGGGGGGGGGGGGGGGGGGGGGGGGGGGGGGGGGGGGGGGGGGGGGGGGGGGGGGGGGGGGGGGGGGGGGGGGGGGGGGGGGGGGGGGGGGGGGGGGGGGGGGGGGGGGGGGGGGGGGGGGGGGGGGGGGGGGGGGGGGGGGGGGGGGGGGGGGGGGGGGGGGGGGGGGGGGGGGGGGGGGGGGGGGGGGGGGGGGGGGGGGGGGGGGGGGGGGGGGGGGGGGGGGGGGGGGGGGGGGGGGGGGGGGGGGGGGGGGGGGGGGGGGGGGGGGGGGGGGGGGGGGGGGGGGGGGGGGGGGGGGGGGGGGGGGGGGGGGGGGGGGGGGGGGGGGGGGGGGGGGGGGGGGGGGGGGGGGGGGGGGGGGGGGGGGGGGGGGGGGGGGGGGGGGGGGGGGGGGGGGGGGGGGGGGGGGGGGGGGGGGGGGGGGGGGGGGGGGGGGGGGGGGGGGGGGGGGGGGGGGGGGGGGGGGGGGGGGGGGGGGGGGGGGGGGGGGGGGGGGGGGGGGGGGGGGGGGGGGGGGGGGGGGGGGGGGGGGGGGGGGGGGGGGGGGGGGGGGGGGGGGGGGGGGGGGGGGGGGGGGGGGGGGGGGGGGGGGGGGGGGGGGGGGGGGGGGGGGGGGGGGGGGGGGGGGGGGGGGGGGGGGGGGGGGGGGGGGGGGGGGGGGGGGGGGGGGGGGGGGGGGGGGGGGGGGGGGGGGGGGGGGGGGGGGGGGGGGGGGGGGGGGGGGGGGGGGGGGGGGGGGGGGGGGGGGGGGGGGGGGGGGGGGGGGGGGGGGGGGGGGGGGGGGGGGGGGGGGGGGGGGGGGGGGGGGGGGGGGGGGGGGGGGGGGGGGGGGGGGGGGGGGGGGGGGGGGGGGGGGGGGGGGGGGGGGGGGGGGGGGGGGGGGGGGGGGGGGGGGGGGGGGGGGGGGGGGGGGGGGGGGGGGGGGGGGGGGGGGGGGGGGGGGGGGGGGGGGGGGGGGGGGGGGGGGGGGGGGGGGGGGGGGGGGGGGGGGGGGGGGGGGGGGGGGGGGGGGGGGGGGGGGGGGGGGGGGGGGGGGGGGGGGGGGGGGGGGGGGGGGGGGGGGGGGGGGGGGGGGGGGGGGGGGGGGGGGGGGGGGGGGGGGGGGGGGGGGGGGGGGGGGGGGGGGGGGGGGGGGGGGGGGGGGGGGGGGGGGGGGGGGGGGGGGGGGGGGGGGGGGGGGGGGGGGGGGGGGGGGGGGGGGGGGGGGGGGGGGGGGGGGGGGGGGGGGGGGGGGGGGGGGGGGGGGGGGGGGGGGGGGGGGGGGGGGGGGGGGGGGGGGGGGGGGGGGGGGGGGGGGGGGGGGGGGGGGGGGGGGGGGGGGGGGGGGGGGGGGGGGGGGGGGGGGGGGGGGGGGGGGGGGGGGGGGGGGGGGGGGGGGGGGGGGGGGGGGGGGGGGGGGGGGGGGGGGGGGGGGGGGGGGGGGGGGGGGGGGGGGGGGGGGGGGGGGGGGGGGGGGGGGGGGGGGGGGGGGGGGGGGGGGGGGGGGGGGGGGGGGGGGGGGGGGGGGGGGGGGGGGGGGGGGGGGGGGGGGGGGGGGGGGGGGGGGGGGGGGGGGGGGGGGGGGGGGGGGGGGGGGGGGGGGGGGGGGGGGGGGGGGGGGGGGGGGGGGGGGGGGGGGGGGGGGGGGGGGGGGGGGGGGGGGGGGGGGGGGGGGGGGGGGGGGGGGGGGGGGGGGGGGGGGGGGGGGGGGGGGGGGGGGGGGGGGGGGGGGGGGGGGGGGGGGGGGGGGGGGGGGGGGGGGGGGGGGGGGGGGGGGGGGGGGGGGGGGGGGGGGGGGGGGGGGGGGGGGGGGGGGGGGGGGGGGGGGGGGGGGGGGGGGGGGGGGGGGGGGGGGGGGGGGGGGGGGGGGGGGGGGGGGGGGGGGGGGGGGGGGGGGGGGGGGGGGGGGGGGGGGGGGGGGGGGGGGGGGGGGGGGGGGGGGGGGGGGGGGGGGGGGGGGGGGGGGGGGGGGGGGGGGGGGGGGGGGGGGGGGGGGCCTTATAGTCGTCCTTTGGCCGCCGTCTTGACGTACTCCATCTCCGGCCGGGACCCTGCTGGTGTAAATAGCACACGATCATAAAGTAGACGCGGTTCATTTTTTCTGAGAAAATCTCATATTCCAAACCGGTCAAGACAGCTCAACATGACTTTGTCCAAAAAAAAATTAATAGTGCACGACGTTAAGGATCTTAAACTTTTTTAAAATCTGGGCCATTCTTCTTTTCTCTCTAAATCTCAATGGTTATGATTTATTTAGGTACGGTTATGTATTTTTAATGGTTGGGATCTGCCTATGTACGGTTATTTAGATCTAACAGATGTGGTCTGCTTAGGTACGATTATGAAGATCTAACAGTTGTGATATATTTAATTAATACTGGTCCACCAGATCAAGGGCCGGTATTTTCTAATTAACGTGGGATTTTCTAGTATTTTTTTCTGTATTGTGCTTTTAGTATATAATAGAATAGAATGGATGATTGTACAAAACATTCTTTTTACAAGGTCATAAGAAATAAAATCATACAAGCTAGTTTGTAGCTGGGAATTTCAATCAGTAATGGAGATACATGCCATCAGTGTATTCGAAAAAGAAGTTTGTGCCAAGCATATATTGGTGTAAATAGCCTCAATACAGTTTGGAGACTCCTGTCTAATGGCCAAAACAAATATTCAACCATGATCACATAGAACTAAAATGTCTGAAACTTAGGCCTGGAATACCAGCGCAACCATAACTCATGTTTTTCTTTTCTTTCTTTCATGATGGTTCTCCAAGATTTTTGGCAGCTAGACCACTGCAGGTCAATTAGAACTGTGAGAGTGCCCCTCCAAAAAAATAGAAATGTGAGAGGTGCTTGTAGTATCAAAAGGAGTTTGGGGGGGGGGGGGGGGGGGGGGGGGGGGGGGGGGGGGGGGGGGGGGGGGGGGGGGGGGGGGGGGGGGGGGGGGGGGGGGGGGGGGGGGGGGGGGGGGGGGGGGGGGGGGGGGGGGGGGGGGGGGGGGGGGGGGGGGGGGGGGGGGGGGGGGGGGGGGGGGGGGGGGGGGGGGGGGGGGGGGGGGGGGGGGGGGGGGGGGGGGGGGGGGGGGGGGGGGGGGGGGGGGGGGGGGGGGGGGGGGGGGGGGGGGGGGGGGGGGGGGGGGGGGGCCTGTTTGAGTCCGGTTTCATGTCTGGCTATTTCAACTCCAGACTTTTTGTGCATTCAGTATGCACCATTCAAAGCCACATCATCAATTTTCAACCCTTTCTGACTTCATTTGCTATTTTTATGCATTTACTGATTTTTTTGAGCTAAATGACACTGAAATTGAAAAGCACTACAAAATAAACTCTGAAAAGGTTGAAAGTTGGCATGGTATCATTATTTCACCAACGTACCATGTGCTAAAAAGTTGAGGGTTACGGCAAAAACTGGATGCACTTCATGTACAAAATGGACAATCTCTTTCGAAGTATCAGGGTTTCGGACGAAAACTCATCTGTTACAAAGGCATTTCATTTTTTTTAAACTTATTTCAACTCCAGACTTTTTGTGCGTTCAGTATGCACCATTCAAAGCCACGTCATCAATTTTCAACTCTTTCTGACTTCATTTGCTATTTTTCTTGCATTTACTTATCTTTTTGAGCTAAATGACCCTGAAATTGAAAAGCACTACAAAATGAACTCTGAAAAGGTTGAAAATTGGCATGTTATCATTATTTCACCCACGTACCATGTGTTAAAAAATTGAGAGGGTTACGGCAAAAACTGGATGCACTTCATGTACAATATGGACAATCTCTTTTGAAGTATCAGGGTTTTGGACGAAAACTCATCTGTTACAAAGGCATTTCATTTTTTTAAACTTATTTCAACTCTACAATTTTTGTGTGTTCAGTATGCACCATTCAAATCCACATCATTAATTTTCAACCATTTCTGACTTCATTTGCTATTTTTCATGTATTTACTGATTTTTTTTGAGCTAAATGACCCTGAAATTGAAAAGCACTACAAATGAACTCTGAAAAGGTTGAAAGTTGGCATGGTATCATCATTTCACCCACATAGCATGTGCTAAAAAGTTGAGAGGGTTACGGCAAAAACTGAATGCACTTTATGTACAAAATGGACAATCTCTTTCGAAGTATCAGGGTTTCAAATGAAAACTCATCTGTTACAAAGGCATTTCATTTTTTAGAAATAATCTAAGAATTACCAAATTGAATATAATGATAAAACACACTAATATTAAACAGCAGAAAAAAGAATCACTGAAAAATCTATTTTTAAAATAAAGTTATTCACAAACTAGTGATTCACACAAATTTCAAATAATTCAAATTTAAACTATTCAAATTTGAAAACTACTGGCACTAACAAAATTTTTATAATTTGTTTTACCTAAAGCAAAAATATTCACAAAGAAACTCTAAATAAAGCAAAAAATAACTCAGAAACAAAAGAAAATAAATAAAGCAGAAAACAAAAAAAATGAAAAATAAATAAATTAAAAAAAAGCCCGCCTACTGGGCCACCACGGCCTGCATACGACTAGAAACCCAACCTCTAGTTGGGCCAGGATGCAGGCCCGCAAGGCCCAGTAGGCCCCACAGGGCAGCGCAGGTGCGGTAGGCCTAGAAGGCCTGCTTTAGAGAGGAGCTTGAAGAAGCAGCCGCGGCGGGGCTTATAAACCAGTGCGGCTGCCCTTCGCTGGGCGAGGTGGGACTAAACTTACTGCACCGCGCCTGCGCGAGCACCAGCCTTTTGTCGCGGTTGGTGGCTCCAACCGCGACAAAAGGCACCCCTTTAGTCGCGGTTGGAGCCACCAACCGCGACTAAAGGCCTGGCTTCCCGCTGCTTGGCCTGGCCAAAATTCACCCTTTAGTCCTGGTTGGTGGCTCCAACCGGGACTAAAGGTGCTTCCTATATAAGCAGCACTTACGGAATTTTCGTTCCCCATTCTTCGTCGATGCCAAACAGACGCCGCCAGGCTGCCGCCGTCGCCCGCGCCTCTGCCCGCGCCGATCGACGCCACCAGGCTGCCCCCGAGCCCGTCCTCGTCATCGCCGACGCCGCCGCGCCTCCTTTTCGATCCGACGCCGCCCCCCTCGATCTCCACCTCGACCACGCCCGCGCCTCGCCGTCGCCGTCGCTTCGATCTCGCCCGCGCTGTGAGCCCCTCTCCCCCCTCTCCTCCCTCCAATCGAAGCCGCCGCGCTGCCGCAGGTACACACACGCGCACGCACGCACACACACACACACACACACACACACACACACACACACACACAAAGTTGGTATAATGTATGTATAGAAATTTTGAGGAATTTTGACATTTGAGGAATTTTGACTATTTTTTTCACTATTTTTTTTATACATGTATGCATGAATGTTTGATGTTTTATTTAGTTGTTTTAGATGATTATTTAGTATATATGTATCTGCAGAATTTTTTTCACTATACATGTTGGTATATTAGTATATATGTATGTATAGAAAAAAGTTGAGGAATTTTGACATTTGAGGAATTAATTAGTATATTAGTATATATATATGTATAGAAATTAATTAGTTTAGATATTTTAGATGATTATTTTTTCACTATATGTATGTATGTTTTAGTTTTTTCACTATTTTTTTATACAATGTATGTATGTATAATTGTAGATGTAGATGAACGGTGGAATTTGCATAGATTTTCTGTTTTT
>JAAAWM010008493.1:2500-14442 GCA_036873465.1 Thinopyrum obtusiflorum
GGGGGGGGGGGGGGGGGGGGGGGGGGGGGGGGGGGGGGGGGGGGGGGGGGGGGGGGGGGGGGGGGGGGGGGGGGGGGGGGGGGGGGGGGGGGGGGGGGGGGGGGGGGGGGGGGGGGGGGGGGGGGGGGGGGGGGGGGGGGGGGGGGGGGGGGGGGGGGGGGGGGGGGGGGGGGGGGGGGGGGGGGGGGGGGGGGGGGGGGGGGGGGGGGGGGGGGGGGGGGGGGGGGGGGGGGGGGGGGGGGGGGGGGGGGGGGGGGGGGGGGGGGGGGGGGGGGGGGGGGGGGGGGGGGGGGGGGGGGGGGGGGGGGGGGGGGGGGGGGGGGGGGGGGGGGGGGGGGGGGGGGGGGGGGGGGGGGGGGGGGGGGGGGGGGGGGGGGGGGGGGGGGGGGGGGGGGGGGGGGGGGGGGGGGGGGGGGGGGGGGGGGGGGGGGGGGGGGGGGGGGGGGGGGGGGGGGGGGGGGGGGGGGGGGGGGGGGGGGGGGGGGGGGGGGGGGGGGGGGGGGGGGGGGGGGGGGGGGGGGGGGGGGGGGGGGGGGGGGGGGGGGGGGGGGGGGGGGGGGGGGGGGGGGGGGGGGGGGGGGGGGGGGGGGGGGGGGGGGGGGGGGGGGGGGGGGGGGGGGGGGGGGGGGGGGGGGGGGGGGGGGGGGGGGGGGGGGGGGGGGGGGGGGGGGGGGGGGGGGGGGGGGGGGGGGGGGGGGGGGGGGGGGGGGGGGGGGGGGGGGGGGGGGGGGGGGGGGGGGGGGGGGGGGGGGGGGGGGGGGGGGGGGGGGGGGGGGGGGGGGGGGGGGGGGGGGGGGGGGGGGGGGGGGGGGGGGGGGGGGGGGGGGGGGGGGGGGGGGGGGGGGGGGGGGGGGGGGGGGGGGGGGGGGGGGGGGGGGGGGGGGGGGGGGGGGGGGGGGGGGGGGGGGGGGGGGGGGGGGGGGGGGGGGGGGGGGGGGGGGGGGGGGGGGGGGGGGGGGGGGGGGGGGGGGGGGGGGGGGGGGGGGGGGGGGGGGGGGGGGGGGGGGGGGGGGGGGGGGGGGGGGGGGGGGGGGGGGGGGGGGGGGGGGGGGGGGGGGGGGGGGGGGGGGGGGGGGGGGGGGGGGGGGGGGGGGGGGGGGGGGGGGGGGGGGGGGGGGGGGGGGGGGGGGGGGGGGGGGGGGGGGGGGGGGGGGGGGGGGGGGGGGGGGGGGGGGGGGGGGGGGGGGGGGGGGGGGGGGGGGGGGGGGGGGGGGGGGGGGGGGGGGGGGGGGGGGGGGGGGGGGGGGGGGGGGGGGGGGGGGGGGGGGGGGGGGGGGGGGGGGGGGGGGGGGGGGGGGGGGGGGGGGGGGGGGGGGGGGGGGGGGGGGGGGGGGGGGGGGGGGGGGGGGGGGGGGGGGGGGGGGGGGGGGGGGGGGGGGGGGGGGGGGGGGGGGGGGGGGGGGGGGGGGGGGGGGGGGGGGGGGGGGGGGGGGGGGGGGGGGGGGGGGGGGGGGGGGGGGGGGGGGGGGGGGGGGGGGGGGGGGGGGGGGGGGGGGGGGGGGGGGGGGGGGGGGGGGGGGGGGGGGGGGGGGGGGGGGGGGGGGGGGGGGGGGGGGGGGGGGGGGGGGGGGGGGGGGGGGGGGGGGGGGGGGGGGGGGGGGGGGGGGGGGGGGGGGGGGGGGGGGGGGGGGGGGGGGGGGGGGGGGGGGGGGGGGGGGGGGGGGGGGGGGGGGGGGGGGGGGGGGGGGGGGGGGGGGGGGGGGGGGGGGGGGGGGGGGGGGGGGGGGGGGGGGGGGGGGGGGGGGGGGGGGGGGGGGGGGGGGGGGGGGGGGGGGGGGGGGGGGGGGGGGGGGGGGGGGGGGGGGGGGGGGGGGGGGGGGGGGGGGGGGGGGGGGGGGGGGGGGGGGGGGGGGGGGGGGGGGGGGGGGGGGGGGGGGGGGGGGGGGGGGGGGGGGGGGGGGGGGGGGGGGGGGGGGGGGGGGGGGGGGGGGGGGGGGGGGGGGGGGGGGGGGGGGGGGGGGGGGGGGGGGGGGGGGGGGGGGGGGGGGGGGGGGGGGGGGGGGGGGGGGGGGGGGGGGGGGGGGGGGGGGGGGGGGGGGGGGGGGGGGGGGGGGGGGGGGGGGGGGGGGGGGGGGGGGGGGGGGGGGGGGGGGGGGGGGGGGGGGGGGGGGGGGGGGGGGGGGGGGGGGGGGGGGGGGGGGGGGGGGGGGGGGGGGGGGGGGGGGGGGGGGGGGGGGGGGGGGGGGGGGGGGGGGGGGGGGGGGGGGGGGGGGGGGGGGGGGGGGGGGGGGGGGGGGGGGGGGGGGGGGGGGGGGGGGGGGGGGGGGGGGGGGGGGGGGGGGGGGGGGGGGGGGGGGGGGGGGGGGGGGGGGGGGGGGGGGGGGGGGGGGGGGGGGGGGGGGGGGGGGGGGGGGGGGGGGGGGGGGGGGGGGGGGGGGGGGGGGGGGGGGGGGGGGGGGGGGGGGGGGGGGGGGGGGGGGGGGGGGGGGGGGGGGGGGGGGGGGGGGGGGGGGGGGGGGGGGGGGGGGGGGGGGGGGGGGGGGGGGGGGGGGGGGGGGGGGGGGGGGGGGGGGGGGGGGGGGGGGGGGGGGGGGGGGGGGGGGGGGGGGGGGGGGGGGGGGGGGGGGGGGGGGGGGGGGGGGGGGGGGGGGGGGGGGGGGGGGGGGGGGGGGGGGGGGGGGGGGGGGGGGGGGGGGGGGGGGGGGGGGGGGGGGGGGGGGGGGGGGGGGGGGGGGGGGGGGGGGGGGGGGGGGGGGGGGGGGGGGGGGGGGGGGGGGGGGGGGGGGGGGGGGGGGGGGGGGGGGGGGGGGGGGGGGGGGGGGGGGGGGGGGGGGGGGGGGGGGGGGGGGGGGGGGGGGGGGGGGGGGGGGGGGGGGGGGGGGGGGGGGGGGGGGGGGGGGGGGGGGGGGGGGGGGGGGGGGGGGGGGGGGGGGGGGGGGGGGGGGGGGGGGGGGGGGGGGGGGGGGGGGGGGGGGGGGGGGGGGGGGGGGGGGGGGGGGGGGGGGGGGGGGGGGGGGGGGGGGGGGGGGGGGGGGGGGGGGGGGGGGGGGGGGGGGGGGGGGGGGGGGGGGGGGGGGGGGGGGGGGGGGGGGGGGGGGGGGGGGGGGGGGGGGGGGGGGGGGGGGGGGGGGGGGGGGGGGGGGGGGGGGGGGGGGGGGGGGGGGGGGGGGGGGGGGGGGGGGGGGGGGGGGGGGGGGGGGGGGGGGGGGGGGGGGGGGGGGGGGGGGGGGGGGGGGGGGGGGGGGGGGGGGGGGGGGGGGGGGGGGGGGGGGGGGGGGGGGGGGGGGGGGGGGGGGGGGGGGATTCATCGGTCTCAACAAACACACCGCAAAAGGAAGATTACATCGAATAGATCTCCACAAGAGAGGGGAGAACTTTGTATTGAGATCCAAAAAGAGAGAAGAAGCCGTCTAGCTAATAACTATGGACCCGAAGGTCTGAGATAAACTACTCACACTTCATCGGAGAGGCTATGGTGTTGATGTAGAAGCCCTCCGTGATGGATGCCCCCTCCGGCGGAGCTCCGAAACAGGCCCCAAGATGGGATCTCATGGATACAGAAGGTTGCAGCGGTGGAATTAGGGTTTTGGCTCCGTATCTAATCGTTTGGGGGTACGTAGGTATATATAGGAGGAAGGAGTACGTCGGTGGAGCAACAGGGCCCCACGAGGGTGGAGGGCGCGCCTGGGGGGTAGGTGCGCCCCCCTACCTCGTGGCCTCCTCCTTTGTTTCTTGACGTAAGGTCCAAGTCTCCTGGATCATGTTCGGTGAGAAAATCACGTTCCCGAAGGTTTCATTCCATTTGGACTCCGTTTGATATTCCTTTTCTTCGAAACCCTAAAATAGGCAAAAAAGAGCAAATCTGGGCTGGGCATCCGGTTAATAGGTTAGTCCCAAAAATAATATAAAAGTGGATAATAAAGCCCAATAATGTCCAAAACAGTAGATAATATAGCATGGAGCAATCAAAAATTATAGATACGTTGGAGACGTATCAGTCAACACAAAATAAATTTGGAGAAAGATGCCAAACCAGTTATTGATCATCAACGATGGCTGAATCCTAAGATGAAAGAAGTGGTAAGAAAAGAAATACTGAAGCTCCTTGAGGCAGGTATAATTTATCCCGTTGCTGATAGTCAGTGGGTAAGTCATGTCCATTGTGTTCCTAAGAAGGGAGGTATTACTGTCGTTCCTAATGATAAAGATGAATTGATTATGCAAAGAATTATTACAGGTTATAGGATGGTAATTGATTTCTGCAAATTAAATAAGGCTACTAAAAAAGATCATTACCCCTTACCTTCATTGATCAAATGCTAGAAAGAGATGCACAACCCCGATGACAAGCCAAGCAATTGTTTCATACTTTTGATGTTCTCTAACTTTTTCAATTTTCACGCAATACATGAGCGTGAGCCATGGACATAGCACTATATGTGGAATAGAATGGTGGTTGTGGAGAAGACCAAAAAGGAGAAGATAGTCTCACATCAACTAGGCTATGGAGATGCCCATCAATAGATATCAATGTGAGTGAGTAGTGATTGCCATGCAACGGGTGCACTAGAGCTATAAGTGTATGAAAGCTCAACAAAAGGAACTAAGTGGGTGTGCATCCAACTCCTTGCTCACGAAGACCTAGGGCATTTTTGAGGAAGCCCATCATTGGAATATACAAGCCAAGTTCTATAATGTAAAATTCCCACTAGTATATGAAAGTGATAACATAGGAGACTCTCTATCATGAAGATCATGGTGCTACTTTGAAGCACAAGTGTGGTAAAAGGATAGTAACATTGTCCCTTCTCTCTTTTTCTCTCATTTTTTTGTTTGGGCCTTTTCTCTTTTTTTATGGCCTCTTTTCTTTCTCTCTCTCTTTTTTTTAGTCCGGAGTCTCATCCCGACTTGTGGGGGAATCATAGTCTCCATCATTCTTTCCTCACTTGGGACAATGCTCTAATAATGATGATCACCACACTTTTATTTACTTACAACTCAAGAATTACAACTCAATACTTAGAACAAAATATGACTCTGGGGGGGGGGGGGGGGGGGGGGGGGGGGGGGGGGGGGGGGGGGGGGGGGGGGGGGGGGGGGGGGGGGGGGGGGGGGGGGGGGGGGGGGGGGGGGGGGGGGGGGGGGGGGGGGGGGGGGGGGGGGGGGGGGGGGGGGGGGGGGGGGGGGGGGGGGGGGGGGGGGGGGGGGGGGGGGGGGGGGGGGGGGGGGGGGGGGGGGGGGGGGGGGGGGGGGGGGGGGGGGGGGGGGGGGGGGGGGGGGGGGGGGGGGGGGGGGGGGGGGGGGGGGGGGGGGGGGGGGGGGGGGGGGGGGGGGGGGGGGGGGGGGGGGGGGGGGGGGGGGGGGGGGGGGGGGGGGGGGGGGGGGGGGGGGGGGGGGGGGGGGGGGGGGGGGGGGGGGGGGGGGGGGGGGGGGGGGGGGGGGGGGGGGGGGGGGGGGGGGGGGGGGGGGGGGGGGGGGGGGGGGGGGGGGGGGGGGGGGGGGGGGGGGGGGGGGGGGGGGGGGGGGGGGGGGGGGGGGGGGGGGGGGGGGGGGGGGGGGGGGGGGGGGGGGGGGGGGGGGGGGGGGGGGGGGGGGGGGGGGGGGGGGGGGGGGGGGGGGGGGGGGGGGGGGGGGGGGGGGGGGGGGGGGGGGGGGGGGGGGGGGGGGGGGGGGGGGGGGGGGGGGGGGGGGGGGGGGGGGGGGGGGGGGGGGGGGGGGGGGGGGGGGGGGGGGGGGGGGGGGGGGGGGGGGGGGGGGGGGGGGGGGGGGGGGGGGGGGGGGGGGGGGGGGGGGGGGGGGGGGGGGGGGGGGGGGGGGGGGGGGGGGGGGGGGGGGGGGGGGGGGGGGGGGGGGGGGGGGGGGGGGGGGGGGGGGGGGGGGGGGGGGGGGGGGGGGGGGGGGGGGGGGGGGGGGGGGGGGGGGGGGGGGGGGGGGGGGGGGGGGGGGGGGGGGGGGGGGGGGGGGGGGGGGGGGGGGGGGGGGGGGGGGGGGGGGGGGGGGGGGGGGGGGGGGGGGGGGGGGGGGGGGGGGGGGGGGGGGGGGGGGGGGGGGGGGGGGGGGGGGGGGGGGGGGGGGGGGGGGGGGGGGGGGGGGGGGGGGGGGGGGGGGGGGGGGGGGGGGGGGGGGGGGGGGGGGGGGGGGGGGGGGGGGGGGGGGGGGGGGGGGGGGGGGGGGGGGGGGGGGGGGGGGGGGGGGGGGGGGGGGGGGGGGGGGGGGGGGGGGGGGGGGGGGGGGGGGGGGGGGGGGGGGGGGGGGGGGGGGGGGGGGGGGGGGGGGGGGGGGGGGGGGGGGGGGGGGGGGGGGGGGGGGGGGGGGGGGGGGGGGGGGGGGGGGGGGGGGGGGGGGGGGGGGGGGGGGGGGGGGGGGGGGGGGGGGGGGGGGGGGGGGGGGGGGGGGGGGGGGGGGGGGGGGGGGGGGGGGGGGGGGGGGGGGGGGGGGGGGGGGGGGGGGGGGGGGGGGGGGGGGGGGGGGGGGGGGGGGGGGGGGGGGGGGGGGGGGGGGGGGGGGGGGGGGGGGGGGGGGGGGGGGGGGGGGGGGGGGGGGGGGGGGGGGGGGGGGGGGGGGGGGGGGGGGGGGGGGGGGGGGGGGGGGGGGGGGGGGGGGGGGGGGGGGGGGGGGGGGGGGGGGGGGGGGGGGGGGGGGGGGGGGGGGGGGGGGGGGGGGGGGGGGGGGGGGGGGGGGGGGGGGGGGGGGGGGGGGGGGGGGGGGGGGGGGGGGGGGGGGGGGGGGGGGGGGGGGGGGGGGGGGGGGGGGGGGGGGGGGGGGGGGGGGGGGGGGGGGGGGGGGGGGGGGGGGGGGGGGGGGGGGGGGGGGGGGGGGGGGGGGGGGGGGGGGGGGGGGGGGGGGGGGGGGGGGGGGGGGGGGGGGGGGGGGGGGGGGGGGGGGGGGGGGGGGGGGGGGGGGGGGGGGGGGGGGGGGGGGGGGGGGGGGGGGGGGGGGGGGGGGGGGGGGGGGGGGGGGGGGGGGGGGGGGGGGGGAAAGTTTCTGGAATTTTCAGCAAGATCAAATAACTATCATCCAAGAAGATCCTGTAGGTTTCACTTGGCGCAAACACTAATTAAAACATAAAAACACATATAACCAGAATCTAGATGGATTATTTATTCCTAAACATAACCAAAAAGCAAAAAAAAAAAACTAAAATAAAATTGGGTTGCCTCCCAACAAGCGCTATCGTTTAACGCCCCTAGCTAGGCATAAAAGCGAGGATAGATCTAGGTATTGCCATCTTTGGTAGGCAATCCATAAGTGGCTCTCATAATAGATTCATAAGGTAATTTAATATTATTTCTAGGGAAGTGTTCCATGCCTTTCCTTAACGGAAATTGGAATCTAATATTCCCTTCCTTCATATCAATAATTGCACCAATCGTTCTAAGGAAAGGTCTACCAAGAATAATAGGACATGAAGGATTGCAATCTATATCAAGAACAATAAAATCAACGGGCACATAATTCCTATTTGCAACAATAAGAACATCATTAATTCTTCCCATAGGTTTCTTGATAGTGGAATCCGCAAGATGCAAGTTTGAAGAACAATCATCAAATTCATGGAAACCTAGCAAATCACACAAAGTTTTTGGGATTGTGGAAACACTAGCACCCAAATCACACAAAGCATAGCATTCATGATATTTAATTTTAATTTTAATTGTAGGTTCCCATTCATCATAAAGTTTTCTAGGGATAGAAACTTCCAACTCAAGTTTTTTCTTCATAGGATTGCATCAAAGCATCAACGATATGTTTAGTAAAGGCTTTATTTTGACTATAGGGGGGGGGGGGGGGGGGGGGGGGGGGGGGGGGGGGGGGGGGGGGGGGGGGGGGGGGGGGGGGGGGGGGGGGGGGGGGGGGGGGGGGGGGGGGGGGGGGGGGGGGGGGGGGGGGGGGGGGGGGGGGGGGGGGGGGGGGGGGGGGGGGGGGGGGGGGGGGGGGGGGGGGGGGGGGGGGGGGGGGGGGGGGGGGGGGGGGGGGGGGGGGGGGGGGGGGGGGGGGGGGGGGGGGGGGGGGGGGGGGGGGGGGGGGGGGGGGGGGGGGGGGGGGGGGGGGGGGGGGGGGGGGGGGGGGGGGGGGGGGGGGGGGGGGGGGGGGGGGGGGGGGGGGGGGGGGGGGGGGGGGGGGGGGGGGGGGGGGGGGGGGGGGGGGGGGGGGGGGGGGGGGGGGGGGGGGGGGGGGGGGGGGGGGGGGGGGGGGGGGGGGGGGGGGGGGGGGGGGGGGGGGGGGGGGGGGGGGGGGGGGGGGGGGGGGGGGGGGGGGGGGGGGGGGGGGGGGGAATGATATGCCTTTGTCTACTTTGATTGAGAATAATAATGAATCTATGGATGTAAATTTTGTTGGTAGGAACAATTTCGGTAACAACGCGTATAGAGGAAACTTTAATCCTAGGCCGTTTCCTAGTAATTCCTCTAATAATTATGGTAATTCCTACAACAACTCTTATGGAAATTTTAATAAGATGCCCCCTGATTTTGAGACTAGTGTTAAAGAATTTATGATCTCGCAAAAGAATTTCAATGCTTTGCTTGAACAAAAATTGCCTAAGATTGATGAGTTGGCTAGGAACGTGGATAGAATTTCCCTTGATGTTGATTCTTTGAAACTTAGATCTATTCCACCTAATCCATGATATCAATGAGTCTCTCAAAGCTATGAGAATTTCCATTGATGAGTGCAAAGAAAGAACCGCTAGGATGAGTGCTAAGAAAGATTGCTTCATAAAAGCATGTTCTTCTAGTTTTCATGATAATAAGGATGAAGATCTAAAAGTGATTGATGTGTCTCCTATTAAATCTTTGTTTTACAATATGAATCTTGATAATGATGGGACTGGAGATGAGTCAACTTTAATTAGAAGGCATCCCAATGATTCGGAGTTTTTAGATCTTGATGCAAAAATTGGTAAAAGTGGGATTGAAGAGGTCAAAACTTTACATAGCAATGAACCCACTATTTTGGATTTCAAGGAATTTAATTATGATAATTGCTCTTTGATAGATTGTATTTCCTTGTTGCAATCCGTGCTAAATTCTCCTCATGCTTATAGTCAAAATAAAGCTTTTACTAAACATATCGTTGATGCTTTAATGCAATCTTATGAAGAAAAACTTGAATTAGAAGTTTCTATCCTTAGAAAACT
Source organism: Thinopyrum obtusiflorum (assembly GCA_036873465.1). Lineage (NCBI taxonomy): Eukaryota > Viridiplantae > Streptophyta > Magnoliopsida > Poales > Poaceae > Thinopyrum > Thinopyrum obtusiflorum. The sequence goes on from JAAAWM010008493.1 coordinate 11,580, forward strand.
TTATGATGAGTGGGAACCTACTATTAAAATTAAGATTAAAGATCATGAATGCTTTGCTTTGTGTGATTTGGATGCTAGTGTTTCCACGATTCCAAAAACTTTGTGTGATGTGTTAGGTTTCCGTGAATTTGATGATTGTTCTCTAAACTTGCATCTTGCGGATTCCACCATTAAGAAACCTATGGGAAGAATTAATGATATTCTTATTGTTTCAAATAGGAATTATGTGCCCATAGATTTCATTGTTCTTGACATAGATTGCAATCCTACATGTCCTATTATTCTTGGTAGACCTTTCCTTAGAACGATTGGTGCAATTATTGATATGAAAGAAGGGAATATTAGATTCCAATTTCCATTAAGGAAAGGCATGGAGAACTTTACTAGAAAGAAAATTAAATTACCTTATGAATCTATTATGAGAGTCACTTATGGATTGCATACCAAAGATGGCAATACCTAGATCTATTCTTGCCTTTATGCCTAGCTAGGGGCGTTAAACGATAGGGGGGGGGGGGGGGGGGGGGGGGGGGGGGGGGGGGGGGGGGGGGGGGGGGGGGGGGGGGGGGGGGGGGGGGGGGGGGGGGGGGGGGGGGGGGGGGGGGGGGGGGGGGGGGGGGGGGGGGGGGGGGGGGGGGGGGGGGGGGGGGGGGGGGGGGGGGGGGGGGGGGGGGGGGGGGGGGGGGGGGGGGGGGGGGGGGGGGGGGGGGGGGGGGGGGGGGGGGGGGGGGGGGGGGGGGGGGGGGGGGGGGGGGGGGGGGGGGGGGGGGGGGGGGGGGGGGGGGGGGGGGGGGGGGGGGGGGGGGGGGGGGGGGGGGGGGGGGGGGGGGGGGGGGGGGGGGGGGGGGGGGGGGGGGGGGGGGGGGGGGGGGGGGGGGGGGGGGGGGGGGGGGTATTTTGATGAATCTATGGCTAGTATCGGAGGTTATGAACCATAGAGAAGTTGTAATACAGTAGGTTTAACACCAATATAAATAAATAATGAGTTCATTACAGTACCTTAAAGTGGTGGTTTGTTTTATTTCGCTAACGGAGCTCATCAAATTTTCTGTTGAGTTTTGTGTTGTGAAGTTTTCAAGTTTTTGGGTAAAGATTTGATGGATTATGGAATAAGGAGTGGCAATAGCCTAAGCTTGGGGATTCCCAAGGCACCCCAAGGTAAAATTCAAGGACAACCAAAATCCTAAGCTTGGGGATGCCCCGGAAGCCATCCCCTCTTTCGTCTTCGTCCATCGGTAACTTTACTTGATGCTATATTTTTATTCACCGCATGATATGTGTTTTGCTTGGAGCGTCTTGTATGATTTGAGTCTTTGATTTTTAGCTTACCACAATCATCCTTGCTGTACACACCTTTTGGGAGAGACACACATGAATCGGAATTTATTAGAATACTCTATGTGCTTCACTTATATCTTTTGAGCTAGATAATTTTGCTCTAGTGCTTCGCTTTTATCTTTTTAGAGCACTGTGGTGGTTTTATTTTATAGAAATTATTGATCTCTCATGATTCACTTATATTATTTTGAGAGTCCTTTAGAACAGCATGGTAATTTGCTTTGGCTATAAAATTAGTCCTAATATGATAGGCATCCAATATGGGTATAATAAAAACTTTCATAAAAAGTGCATTGAATCCTATGAGAAGTTTGATACTTGATGATTGTTTTGAGATATGGAGATGGTAATATTAAAGTTGTGCTAGTTGAGTAGTTGTGAATTTGAGAAATACTTGTGTTGAAGTTTGCAAGTCCCGTAGCATGCACGTATGGTAAACGTTGTATAACAAATTTGAAACATGAGGTGTTCTTTGATTGTCATCCTTATGAGTGGCGGTCGGGGACGAGCGATGGTCTTTTCCTACCAATCTATCCCCCTAGGAGCATGCGCGTAATGCTTGGTTTTTGATGACTTGTAGATTTTTGCAATAAGTATATGAGTTCTTTATGACTAATGTTGAGTCCATGGATTATACGCACTCTCACCTTTCCATCATTGCTAGCCTCTTCTGTACCGTGCATTGCCCTTTCTCACCTTGAGAGTTGGTGCAAACTTCACCGGTGCATCCAACCCCCGTGATATGATACGCTCTATCACACATAAACCTCCTTATATCTTCCTCAAAACAGCCACCATACCTACCTATTATGGCATTTCCATAGCCATTCTGAGATATGTTGCCATGCAACTTTCCATCGTTTCATTTATTATGACACGTTTCATCATTGTCATATTGCCTTGCATGATCATGTAGTTGACATCGTATTTGTGGCAAAGCCACCATGCATAATTTATCATACATGTCACTCTTGATTCATTGCCCATCCCGGTACACCGCCGGAGGCATTCATATAGAGTCATATTTTGTTCTAGTATCGAGTTGTAATCATTGAGTTGTAAATAAATAGAAGTGTGATGATCATCATAAATAGAGCATTGTCCCAAATAAAAAAAAGAGAAAGGCCAAAAAAAAGAAGGCCCAAAAAAAAGAAGAGAAATAAAAAGGGACAATGCTACTATCCTTTTTTCCACACTTGTGCTTCAAAGTAGCACCATGATCTTTATGATAGAGAGTCTCTTGTTTTATCACTTTCATATACTAGTGGGAATTTTTCATTATAGAACTTGGCTTGTATATTCCAACAATGGGCTTCCTCAAATGCCCTAGGTCTTCGTGAGCAAGCAAGTTGGATGCACACCCACTTAGTTTCTTTTATTGAGCTTTCATACATTTATAGCTCTAGTGCATCCGTTGCATGGCAATCCCTACTCCTTGCATTGACATCAATTCATGGGCATCTCCCTAGCCTGTTGATTAGCCGCGTCAATGTGAGACTTTCTCTTTTTTTGTCTTCTCCACATA
>JAAAWM010008494.1:0-14461 GCA_036873465.1 Thinopyrum obtusiflorum
ATTGGATCTGGTGGTTCTGGACTCTGCGGCGGCTGGATGAATATTTCGTCGACTCCCCTAGGGTTTCTAGAATATTGGGGTATGTATAGAGCAAAGATGCGGTCCGGGGGGCACCCGAGGTGGGCACAACCCACCAGGGCGCGCCTGGGCCTCCTGGCGCGCCTTGGTGGGTTGTGCCCCCCTCAGGGCACCCCCCAGGCGTAGCCAGGGCCCATTATGTTTCTTCTGGTCCAAAAAAAATCTCCGTGGAGTTTCGTTGCGTTTGGACTCTGTCTGATATTGATTTCCTATGATGTAAAAAACATGCAGAAAACAGCAACTGGCACTTGGCACTATGTGAATAGGTTAGTACCAAAAAATGATATAAATGACTATAAAATGATTATTAAACATCCAAGATTGATAATATAATAGCATGGAACAATAAAAAATTATAGATACATTGGAGACATATCAGCTAGCGAGATACCACTATTGTCGTATTATATCATGGTTGTTTTGACAATGTGTTACCATTTGTGATATCTTATTATTGCTCGCTAGTTGATTATGCCATTGATATGAGTTAATATAATTTTTAAGAGTTATTGTCGACATGGTTAGTCATGATCTTTGCTGAAAACGTGGGTGCTACTTGGGGGGGGGGGGGGGGGGGGGGGGGGGGGGGGGGGGGGGGGGGGGGGGGGGGGGGGGGGGGGGGGGGGGGGGGGGGGGGGGGGGGGGGGGGGGGGGGGGGGGGGGGGGGGGGGGGGGGGGGGGGGGGGGGGGGGGGGGGGGGGGGGGGGGGGGGGGGGGGGGGGGGGGGGGGGGGGGGGGGGGGGGGGGGGGGGGGGGGGGGGGGGGGGGGGGGGGGGGGGGGGGGGGGGGGGGGGGGGGGGGGGGGGGGGGGGGGGGGGGGGGGGGGGGGGGGGGGGGGGGGGGGGGGGGGGGGGGGGGGGGGGGGGGGGGGGGGGGGGGGGGGGGGGGGGGGGGGGGGGGGGGGGGGGGGGGGGGGGGGGGGGGGGGGGGGGGGGGGGGGGGGGGGGGGGGGGGGGGGGGGGGGGGGGGGGGGGGGGGGGGGGGGGGGGGGGGGGGGGGGGGGGGGGGGGGGGGGGGGGGGGGGGGGGGGGGGGGGGGGGGGGGGGGGGGGGGGGGGGGGGGGGGGGGGGGGGGGGGGGGGGGGGGGGGGGGGGGGGGGGGGGGGGGGGGGGGGGGGGGGGGGGGGGGGGGGGGGGGGGGGGGGGGGGGGGGGGGGGGGGGGGGGGGGGGGGGGGGGGGGGGGGGGGGGGGGGGGGGGGGGGGGGGGGGGGGGGGGGGGGGGGGGGGGGGGGGGGGGGGGGGGGGGGGGGGGGGGGGGGGGGGGGGGGGGGGGGGGGGGGGGGGGGGGGGGGGGGGGGGGGGGGGGGGGGGGGGGGGGGGGGGGGGGGGGGGGGGGGGGGGGGGGGGGGGGGGGGGGGGGGGGGGGGGGGGGGGGGGGGGGGGGGGGGGGGGGGGGGGGGGGGGGGGGGGGGGGGGGGGGGGGGGGGGGGGGGGGGGGGGGGGGGGGGGGGGGGGGGGGGGGGGGGGGGGGGGGGGGGGGGGGGGGGGGGGGGGGGGGGGGGGGGGGGGGGGGGGGGGGGGGGGGGGGGGGGGGGGGGGGGGGGGGGGGGGGGGGGGGGGGGGGGGGGGGGGGGGGGGGGGGGGGGGGGGGGGGGGGGGGGGGGGGGGGGGGGGGGGGGGGGGGGGGGGGGGGGGGGGGGGGGGGGGGGGGGGGGGGGGGGGGGGGGGGGGGGGGGGGGGGGGGGGGGGGGGGGGGGGGGGGGGGGGGGGGGGGGGGGGGGGGGGGGGGGGGGGGGGGGGGGGGGGGGGGGGGGGGGGGGGGGGGGGGGGGGGGGGGGGGGGGGGGGGGGGGGGGGGGGGGGGGGGGGGGGGGGGGGGGGGGGGGGGGGGGGGGGGGGGGGGGGGGGGGGGGGGGGGGGGGGGGGGGGGGGGGGGGGGGGGGGGGGGGGGGGGGGGGGGGGGGGGGGGGGGGGGGGGGGGGGGGGGGGGGGGGGGGGGGGGGGGGGGGGGGGGGGGGGGGGGGGGGGGGGGGGGGGGGGGGGGGGGGGGGGGGGGGGGGGGGGGGGGGGGGGGGGGGGGGGGGGGGGGGGGGGGGGGGGGGGGGGGGGGGGGGGGGGGGGGGGGGGGGGGGGGGGGGGGGGGGGGGGGGGGGGGGGGGGGGGGGGGGGGGGGGGGGGGGGGGGGGGGGGGGGGGGGGGGGGGGGGGGGGGGGGGGGGGGGGGGGGGGGGGGGGGGGGGGGGGGGGGGGGGGGGGGGGGGGGGGGGGGGGGGGGGGGGGGGGGGGGGGGGGGGGGGGGGGGGGGGGGGGGGGGGGGGGGGGGGGGGGGGGGGGGGGGGGGGGGGGGGGGGGGGGGGGGGGGGGGGGGGGGGGGGGGGGGGGGGGGGGGGGGGGGGGGGGGGGGGGGGGGGGGGGGGGGGGGGGGGGGGGGGGGGGGGGGGGGGGGGGGGGGGGGGGGGGGGGGGGGGGGGGGGGGGGGGGGGGGGGGGGGGGGGGGGGGGGGGGGGGGGGGGGGGGGGGGGGGGGGGGGGGGGGGGGGGGGGGGGGGGGGGGGGGGGGGGGGGGGGGGGGGGGGGGGGGGGGGGGGGGGGGGGGGGGGGGGGGGGGGGGGGGGGGGGGGGGGGGGGGGGGGGGGGGGGGGGGGGGGGGGGGGGGGGGGGGGGGGGGGGGGGGGGGGGGGGGGGGGGGGGGGGGGGGGGGGGGGGGGGGGGGGGGGGGGGGGGGGGGGGGGGGGGGGGGGGGGGGGGGGGGGGGGGGGGGGGGGGGGGGGGGGGGGGGGGGGGGGGGGGGGGGGGGGGGGGGGGGGGGGGGGGGGGGGGGGGGGGGGGGGGGGGGGGGGGGGGGGGGGGGGGGGGGGGGGGGGGGGGGGGGGGGGGGGGGGGGGGGGGGGGGGGGGGGGGGGGGGGGGGGGGGGGGGGGGGGGGGATCTATCTAGTTGGCCAAACCAAACCAAAGTTTCGGAGAAGAAATATGAGGCTATAACAATCATGCATATAAGAGTTCAAAAAAGACTCAAATAATATTCATAGATAGATCTGACCATAAACTCACAATTCTTCAGATCCCAACAAACACACCTCAGAAAAGAGTTACATCAAATAGATCTCCAAGAACATCGAGGAGAACATTGTATTGAAGATCAAAAAGAGAGAAGAAGCCATCTAGCTACTGCCTACGCACCTGTAGGTATGTGGTAAACTACTCACGCATCATCGGAGGAGCACCAATGAGGATGATGAACCCCTCCGTGACCGTTTACCCTCCGGCAAGGTGCCAGAAAAGGGCTCTAGATTGGATCTCGTGGTTCTGGAACTTGCGGCGGTGGAAATTCTGATCTCTCGACTCCCCTAGGGTTCTGGAATATTTGGGTATTCATAGAGTTGAGAGGCGGTGGAAAAGCCTCCCATGGGCCCCACTGCCCACCAGGGCGCGCTTGGGGCCTCTGGCGCACCCTTGTGCCTAGTGATCCCCACAGGCCTCCTTTGGTGCACCTCCTTGGCCTCCTGGGTGTCTTCTGGGCAAAAAAAATCTCCAAAAAGTTTTGCTGCATTTGGACTTCGTTTGATATGGATATTCTGCGAAGTAAAAAACAAACCAAAAACAGCAACTGGCACTAGGCACTATGTCAATAGGTTAGTCCCAAAAAATGATATAAAGTTGCTATAAAATGAATATAAAACATCCAAGATTGATAATATAACAACATGGAACAATAAAAAATTATAGATACGCTGGAGATGTATCAGTATCCTCCTGAGTCATCACCATGCTCACTATACCGAAATCCTCGTTAATTACCAGTTTTGTTCTTCTTCTTGTTATTGTGTTCCAACATCCCCGTGACGAAGTCACCTGTGTCTGGCCAGACGATGATTAATGTCGTCACACTGAGAGGGCCCTACGAATATCTCTCCATTCTCGAAGGAGCAAATCCCATTCTCAAGCTATCTAGCCCTTGTCAAACTTCCCGATGAACCTGTAACTTGTTGTTATGATCACTGATACGTCTCCAATGTATCTATATTTTTTTTATTTCGTACTATTATTATCAATCTTGGATACTTTATGTGCTTTAATATGTAATTTTATATCATTTTTGGTAACTAACCTATTAACCCAGTGCCTAGTCCAGTTGATGTTTTCTGCTTGTTTTTTGGTTTTCCAGAAAATCAATACCAAACGGAGTCCAAATGCTACGAAACTTTTTGAAAAAAAAATCTGGACAAAAGAGACCTAGAAGCTTTGGGAGGAGACCAAGCAACAAACGAGGAGACAGCAAGGCAACATGGCGCGCCCTGGGGGGGGGTAGGCACACCCTATTACCTTTCGGGCCCCACGTGGCTCCATCTGACCTAATTCCACTTCTATAAATTCTCAAATATTGGGAACCCCCTAGAGAGCCAAACGAAAAAAAATCCTCCATGGCAAGCTTCTGTTCTTCTTCTTCCATGATCCCATCTGGAGGTCTTTTCCAGTACTCTGCCGGAGGGGGAAGCAATCACGGAGTGCTCTACATAAACCTTGCTACCCTATCGATGATGCGTGAGTAGTTCACCACAAACCTACGGGTCCATAGCTAGTAGCTAGATGGCTTCTTCTCTCTCTTTGATCTTTAGTACAATGTTCTCCTCGATCTTCTTGGAGTTCTATCTGATGTAATCTTCTTTTGTGGTGTGTTTGTTGGGATCCAATGAATTGTGGGTTTATGATCAGATTATTCACTGAAAGTAATTGAGTATTTTCTGAACTTTATTATGCATGATTATGATTGCTTTGTATTTCTCTCTGATCTATCCATTTGGTTTGGCCAACTAAATTGATTTATCTTCAGTGGGAGAGGTGCTTTGTAGTGGGTTCAATCTTGCGGTGTCCTCACCTCATGACAAAAGGGGTAGCGAGGCATGTATTTGTATTGTTGCTACTAAGGATAAAACGACGGGGTTTATTCATATTGCTTGCAATTACTTTGTCTACAGCATGTCATCTTGCTTAAAGCGTTACTCTGTTTGTCATGAACTTAATACCAAAGATGCATGCTGGATAGCGGTCGACTGATGGAGTAATAGTAGTAGATGCAGGCAGGAGTCGGTCTACTTGTCACGGGCGTGCTGCCTATATATGTGATCATTGACATGAATAACATCATAACTATGAACTTTTCTATCAATTGCCCAACAGTAATTTCTTTACCCAATGTATGCTATGTGTTCGAGAGAGAAGTCTCTAGTGAAAATTATGGCCCCGGGTGTACCTAAATCATATTACAAAAACCAAAAATTCCTTGCTGCAGTTTTATACTTTTTATTTTCCTTTTCTTTTTATCTATCTACCACTACCAGAATTAATCCTTGCAAGTAGCAAGTTCAAGGGGATTGACAACCCTCTTGCCCGCGTTGGGTGCAAGTATTTGCTTTTGTGTGTAGGTGCTTGTTGGGAAACGTTGCATGGAAAACAAAAAAACTTCTACGCACACGCAAGATCTATCCATGGAGATGTATAGCTACGAGAAGGGGAGAGCAAATACATACCCTTGTAGATTGCTAAGCGGAAGCATTTATCAACGTGGTTGATGTGTCGTACACCTTCACGATCCATCCCGATCAAGTACCGAACGTACGGCACCTCCGCGTTCAGCACACGTTCAGCTCGATGACGTCCTGATACGTCCATTTTGCATCATGTTTTCCTACTGTTATTTATAATGTTCTTATGCATAATAATGCTTTATGGAGTAATTCTAATGCCTTTTCTCTCATAATACGCAAGGTTTACACGAAGAGGGAGAATGTCGGCAGCTGGAATTCTGGACCTGAAAAAGCTATGTCAGAGTTACCTATTCTACACATCTCCAAATGAGCTAAAAATCTATGGAGAATTGTTTTGCAATATATAAAAAGTACTGGAGCAAATAACTACAGGAGGAGGCCCACCAGGTGGGCACAACCCACCCAGGCACGCCCTGGTGGGTTGTGCTCTCCTCGGCCCACCTCCGGTGCCCATCTTCTGGTATATAAGTCATTTTGACCTAGAAAAAATCAGAGGGGGACTTTCGGGATGAAGCACCGCCGTCTCAAGGCGGAACTTGGGCAGGAGCACTTTTGCCCCGGGGGAACTTCCCTCCCGGAGGGGGAAATCATCGTCATCGTCATCACCGACAACCCTCTCATATTTTGGAGGGCAATCTCCATCAACATCTTCAACAGCACCATCTCCTCTCAAACCCTAGTTCATCTCTTGTGTTCAATCTTTGTACTGGAACCTCAGATTGGTACTTGTGGGTGACTAGTAGTGTTGATTACATCTTGTAGTTGATTACTATATGGTTTATTTGGTGGAAGATTATATGTTCAGATCCATTATGCTATTTAATACCCCACTGATCTTTATCATTTGTGAGTAGTTACGTTTGTTCTTGAGGTCACGGGAGAAATCTTGTTGCAAGTAATCATGTGAATTTGATATGTGTTCGATATTTTGATGATATGTATGTTGTGATTCCCTTAGTGGTGTCATGTGAACGTCGACTACATGGCACTTAACCATATTTGGTCCTAAGGGAATGCATTGTGGAGTAGTTATTAGACGATGGGTTGCTAGAGTGACAGAAGATTAAACCCTAGTTTATGCACTACTTCATAAGGGACCGATTTGGATCCAAAAGTTTAATGTTATGGTTAGATTTTATCTTAATACTTTTCTCATAGTTGCGGATGCTTACGAGGGGGTTAATCATAAGTAGGAGGTTTGTTCAAGTAAGAACAACACCTAAGCACCGGTCCACCCACATATCAAATTATCAAAGTTGCGAACATGAATCAAACCAACATGATGAAAGTGACTAGATGAAATTCCCGTGTACCCTCAAGAACGCTTTGCTTATCATAAGAGACCGTTTTGGCCTGTCCTGTGCCACAAAAGGATTGGGCTACCTTGCTGCACTTTATTTACCATTACCGTTACTTGTTCGTTACAAATTATCTTGCTATCAAACTACCTGTCACCGACAATTTCAGTGCTTGTACAAAATACCTTGCTGAAAACCACTTGTCATTTCCTTCTGCTCCTCGTTGGGTTTGACACTCTTACTTATCAAAAGGACTACGATTGATCCCCTATACTTGTGGGTCATCAAGACTCTTTTCTGGCGCCGTTGCCGGGGAGTGAAGCGCTCTTGGTAAGGAAAAATTATTACTACGTGCTGAAATTTATTGTCACTTGTTACTATGGAGAACCATCCTTTGAGGGGTTTGTTCAGGGTATCTTCACCTCGTCCGGAACCACAATTAGTTGCCCCTCAACCTACTGCACCTACTGAAAATATTGGTTATGAAATTCCTTCGGGTATGATAGAACAACTACTAGCTAATCCTAATGGAGGAGATGGAACTAAACATCCTGATATGCACTTGATCTATGTGGATGAAATTTGTGGATTATTTAGGCTTGCAGGTTTATCCGAAGATGAAGCTAAGAAGAAGGTTTTCCCTTTATCTTTGAAGGGAAAAGCATTGACATGGTATAGCCTATGCGATGATATTGGATCTTGGAACTGGAATCGATTGAAATTGGAATTTCACCAAAAAAAATCCTATGCATCTAGTTCATCGTGATCGGAATTATATATACAACTTTTGGCCTCGTGAAGGAGAAAGTATCGCTCTAGCTTGCAGGGAGGCTTAAGTCAATGTTATATTCATGCCCCAATCATGAGCTCTCGAGAGAAATTATTATTCGGAACTTTTATGCTCAGCTTTCTCGTGATGATCAATCCATGGTCGATACTTCTTGTACTGGTTCTTTTATGAAGAAGACTATTGAATTCATGTGGGATATTTTAGAAAGAATTAAACGCAACTCTAAAGACTGGGAACTCGACAAAGGTAAAGAGTCAGGTATTAAGCTTGAGTTTGATTGTGTTAAATATTTTATGAATACCGATGCTTTTCACAAGTTTAGCACTAAATATGGACTTGACTCTGAGATAGTAGCCTCTTTTTGTGAATATTTTGGTACTCATGTTGATCTCCCTAAGGAGAAGTGGTTTGAATATCACCCCCCTATTAAAGAAGAAATTAAAGAACCGGTCGTAGTTAAAGATGAAACTATTATTTACAATGTTGATCCAGTTGTGCCTACTGCTTATATTGAAAAACTATCTTTCCTTGTTAGGATAAAGGAACATGCTAAGGTTTCAACTGTGGTTCACAAAAGTAATATTAGAGCACCTAAACCTGCTGAACAAATTAAAGTAGAACCTAGTGTTGCTATGGTTAAAGATCTCCTGGCAGAAAATATTGATGGGCATGTTATTTACTTCTGTGATGAAGCTGCTAGAATTGCCAAACCTGATGAAAAAGACAAACATAGACCTGTTGTTTGCATGCCTGTTGTCTCAGTTAAAATAGGAGATCATTGTTATCATGGTTTATGTGATTTAGGTGCTAGCGTGAGTGCTATTCCTTTTACCTTATACCAAGAAATCATGAATGACATAGCACCCGCTGAAATAGAAGACATAGATGTTACTATTAAACTTGCTAATAGAGACACCATCACACCACTTGGGATTGTTAGAGATGTTGAAGTCTTGTGTGGGAAAATAAAATACCCTATGGATTTTCTAGTTCTTGGTTCCCCACAAGATGAATTTTATCCCATTATCTTTCGTAGACCTTTCTTAAACACTGTCAATGCTACTATAGATTGCCATAAACAAACCGTTAGTGTTAGCTTTGGTGATGAGTGATAATCCCCAAGTGCAAGGAATCATCGTAGCAATTTCCAAAGGTGGAAGTGATAAGTATGGAGTGTCAAACCCACAAGGAGCTAAAGGTGAGATCAATATTCTCTCAAGTACTATCTGCCACTGATACGACTCTACGTACACTGAACATTTGCTTCCATCTAGAAACGAGAAATAAAACTACGTTGTGGGTATGAAGAGGATAACTTTGCATGATATCAGAGAACTAAAATATAAAAGTAGGTGTTGTTAACATAAAGTTAGAATATATTACTATATATTATAAATAGCGAGTGTGGAATAATGATGGATCGGTGTGCGGAATTATCCTAGGCAATTGTTAACAAGATCGGTGCTCGTCATTGCAATTTTATATGAGGGAGAGGCATAAGCTAACATACTTCCTCTTCCTGGATCATATGCACTTATGATTGGAACTCTAGCAAGCATCCGCAGCTACTAAATACCATTAAGGTAAAACCCAACCATAGCATTAAAGTATCAAGTCCCCTTTATCCCATATGCAACAACCCCCTTACTCGGGTTTATGCTTCTGTCACTCAAGCAACCCACTATAAGCGAATCATGAACGTATTGCAACACCCTATAGCGGAAATCCCTCACGTGTGTGCAGCATGGAAGGCACCATAGGATAGATAAAACATACAACTCAAACCAATCTATATCATCAATCAACCCAAAAAAACTACTCAAAACATCATAGGATGGCAACACATCATTGGATCATAATATGTGGCATAAAGCACCATGTTCAAGTAGGGGATTACAGCGGGGTGCGGGAGAGTGGACCGCGTAAAAGAGATGAGGATGGTGATGTTGATGAAGACGATCACCGTGGCGATGGTTCCCCCGATGGCACTTCGGCACCACCGAGAGAGAGGGGGGGAGGTTCTCCCCCTTGTGCTTCCTCCTCCATGGCCTCCCCCCAAGATGGGGAGAGGTTCTCCCTCTGGTCCTTGGCCTCCTTGGCGATGATGGCCCCCTCCGGGATCCTCCTCCATGGCCTCCGGTGATGATGGCCCCCTCCGATTGGGTGCCAGAGAGGGCCTAGATTGGTTTTTCATGGCTACAGAGGCTCACGGCGGCGGAACTCCCGATCTAGGTTTATTTCTGGGGGTTTCTATATTTATAGGAATTTTTGGCATCGAGAACAAGTCAGGGGGGTCCACGAGGAGCCCACAATACCGGGAGGCACCCCCAGGGGGGTAGGGGGCGCCCTCCACCCTTGTGGAGGCCTCGTGGCTCTTCTGGCCCAACTCTTTTACTTCGGAGGCTTCTTCTGGTCCATACAAAATCACCGTAAATTTGCAGGTCATTTGGACTCCGTTTGATATTCCATTTCTGTAAAACTCAAAAACGAGGAAAAAAATAGAAACTGGCACTGGACTCTAGGTTAATTGGTTAGTCCCAAAAATCATATAAAATAGCATATAAATGCATGTAAAACATCCAAGATAGATAATATAATATCATGAGTACTTCATAAATTATAGATACGTTGGAGACGTATCAATGAGTCTCATGAATTTAATTTCTCCAAGTTTAATAGACAACCTTATAAGAAAGAATTGCCTAATAAGGATGAACTAATTGGTCTTGCTTCTATTGTTGTGCCTCCTATTGATCCACAAGAACAATATTTGCTAGACCATGAAAATGATATGCATATGCATGAAAGAAATGAAATAGATAATATTTTCTTTGAACAACGACCCCTGCTCAAACACAATTTGCCTATTGAAACTCTAGGAGGTCCTCCTCCACCTAAAGGTGATCCTGTGTTTGAATTAAAACAATTACCTGATACTTTGAAATATGCTTATCTTGATGAGAAAAAGATATATCCTGTTATTATTAGTGCTAACCTTTCAGAACATGAAGAAGAAAGATTATTGAAAATTCTGAAGAAGCACCGAGCTGCTATTGGATATACTCTTGATGAACTTAAGGGCATTAGTCCCACTCTATGTCAGCACAAGATTAATATGGAACCTGATGCTAAACCCATTGTTGATCATCAACGTAGTTTGAATCCTAAAATGAAAGAAGCGGTAAGAACTGAAATATTAAAGCTTCTGGAAGCAGGTATAATCTATCCCATAGCTGATAGTAGATGGGTAAGTCCCATTCATTGTGACCCTAAGAAGGGAGGTATTACTGTTGTTCCTTATGATAAAAATGAACTTATTCCCAAAGAATTGTTACTGGCTATAGAATGGTAATTGATTTTAGAAAATTAAATAAAGCAACTAGAAAAGATCATTACCCTCTGCCTTTTATCGATCAAATGTTGGAAAGATTATCTAAGCACACACACTTTTGTTTTCTTGATGGATATTCTGGTTTTTCTCAAATACCCGTTTCACAACCTGATCAAGAGAAAACCACCTTTACTTGTCCTTTTGGAACTGATGCTTATAGACGCATGCCTTTTTGGTTTATGCAATGCACCTGCTACCTTTCAAAGCTGTATGATGGCTATATTCTCTGATTTTTGTGAAAAGATTGTTGAGGTTTACATGGATGATTTTTCTATTTATGGAACTTCTTTTGATGATTGCTTGAGAAACCTTGATCGAGTTTTGTAGAGATGTGAGCAAACTAATCTTGTCTTGAATTGGGAGAAGTACCACTTTATGGTTAATGAAGGTATTGTCATGGGGCATAAAATTTCAGAACGAGGTATTGAGGTGGATAAAGCTAAAGTTGATGCAATTGAGAAAATGCCATGTCCTAAAGATATTAAAGGTATTCCTTGGTCATGTTGGTTTCTATAGGAGGTTTATTAAAGACATCTCTAAAATTTCTAGGCCTCTTACTTTACAAAAGGATGTTCCATTTGTTTTTGATGATGACTGTGTAGAAGCCTTTGAAACACTTAAGGAAGCCTTAACTTCTGCATCTATTGTTCAACCACCTGATTGGAACTTGCCTTTTGAAATTATGTGTGATGCTAGTGATTATGTTGTTGGTGTTGTTCTAGGACAAAGAGTTGATAAGATATTAAATGTTATCCATTATGCTAGCAAAACTCTAGATAGTGCCCAAAGAAATTATGCTACTACTGAGAAGGAATTTTTAGCAGTTGTGTTTGCTTGTGACAAATTCAGATCTTATATTGTTGATTCCGAAGTAATTGTTCACACTGATCATGGTACTATAAAATATCTTATGGAAAAGAAAGATGCTAAACCTAGACTCGTTAGGTGGGTTCTCTTGCTACAAGAATTTGATTTACATATTACTGATAGGAAAGGAGCTGAGAACCCCGTAGCTGATAACTTGTCTAGGTTAGAAAATATTCTTGAGGACCCACTACCTATTGATGATAGTTTTCCTGATGAACAATTATCTGCAATAAATGTTTCTCATAATACCCCTTGGTATGCTAATTATGCTAATTATATTGTTGCTAAATACATACCACCTAGTTTCACATACCAACAAAATAAAAAAAATCTTCTATGATTTAAGACATTACTTTTGGGATGACCCACATCTTTATAAAGAAGGAGTAGATGGTATTATTAGACATTGTGTACCTGAGCATGAACAGGAACAAATCCTACGGAAATGTCATTCCGAAGCTTATGGAGGACATCATGCGGGAGATAGAACTGCTCACAAGGTATTGCAATCTGGTTTTTATTGGTCTACTCTCTTCAAGGATGCCCGTAAGTTTGTTTTATCTAGTGATGAATGTCAAAGAATTGGTAATACCGGTAAGTGTCAGGAAATGCCTATGAATTACTCACTTTCTGTTGAACCATTTGATGTTTGGGGTTTTGATTACATGGGACCTTTTCCTTCCTCTAATGGGTATACACATATTTTGGTTGCTGTTGATTATGTTACTAAGTGGGTAGAAGCTATTCCAACTAGTAGTGCTGCTCATAACACTTCCATTAAAATGCTTAAAGAAGTTATTTTCCCAAGGTTTGGAGTCCCTAGATATTTAATGACTGATGGTGGTTCACACTTTATTCATGGTGTTTTCCGTAAAATGCTTGCTAAATATGATGTCAACCATAGAATTGCATCACCCTATCATCCTCAATCTAGTGGTCAAGTTGAACTTAGCAATAGAGAAATAAAACTAATATTAAAAAAACTGTTAATAGGTCCCAAAAAACTTGGTCTAAGAAATTGGATGATGCACTTTGGGCCTACCTGACATCTTATAAAAATCCTATGGGTATGTCTCCCTATAAAATGGTTTATGGAAAAGCTTGTCATTTGCCTCATGAGTTAGAACATAAAGCATATTGGGCAATTAAAGAACTCAACTATGATTTCAAACTTGCCGATGAAAAGAGGTTATTTGATATTAGCTCACTAGATGACTGGAGAACTATCGGGGAACGACACCTATGGGATCCCGGGGAATCCTTCTACAGTTGGCGGGGGCGTGGAGCTGCGCAAAGAGTAGGTCTAGCGATCAACGCGAGGGGATTTTTTTACCCAGGTTTGGGCCCCAAATGATGCGTAAAACCCTAGTCCTGCTTGTCTGTGTTTATCTTGTGTTCTTTAGTTCTTGGACTAGCTACTATGCGTGCCCAGTCCAGAAAGTCCGAATCTTTCCACAGTACGCCTCAGGCCTCCTTTTATATGTCAAAGAGGTCGCCACAGTGGCACACAGGAGGTGGAAAGTATCTACAGTGTACAAGTTTATCGCCTGACACCGTAGGACATACGCATTTAATGCGCTGCCTATGTGCCCTCTTGCTTTATCGGGGACGACAACAGAGCTCGTCCTGCCTGTCACCGCCTTGCCTTGCTTCGACGCGCGTCCAAGCTGACGAGGCATGCAGTGCCATGCCGGCTGGCTGGTCGCTGTGCTGGTGCAGTGACAGGGTCTTCACGAAGATCTGCATGCCACCACGCATGTGCTTGACTAGTTGGCCTAGAAGCTGCATGCTGCCACGCAGGCGCTTGCCTAGTTGGCAGGCTGGTTGCCGCGTCGGAACGGCCGCGGGGCAGCGAAACTTTGGCAGGTGCAGGCCTGGCCACGGCCCTGCAGATGCCCCCGGCAAGGGTCTTGCCGGGGTCTCGCGGCCGTCCCCGGCAAGGATCGTGCCGGGGGTGTTTGGCCGTCCCCGGCAAGGATCTTGCCAGGGGCTTCGTCTTCTGGTTCTTATCTAGACTTACAGGCCTTTGGTCTTCACAAAGATCTACATGCCACCACGCAGGCGCCCCCGAGTCTTGGTCTCGACGTTGTTGATGGTGTCAGAACTCTCAGGCTCAAGGGTGGCGGCTTTGCTGGTGTTGGGCAAGTCTCCCCGGTAAGGCTCTTGCCGGGGCTATGTAGGCCGCCTCGGCAAGGGTGTTGCCGGGGGAAATCCATCTTGCCCCTTTGCTCTTCATGCCTCTGGCTTGAGTGTTGCCTTGGCAGTCTCGTACCTTTCCTTCCTCTGCCCCACCAAGCATGGCCGCAGGTGTGGCTACGATTGCCCGTGCACAAGTAAAGGGGTACAGAAAGGCCCCTACTTTTGTACACCGACAGGAGCCCCCGGGCCTGGGCCACACATAAGTGCGAAGCGTTGTTGGGCCAGGCCCAGGACGGTGCGCGGGCACGCGTGGCAGAGTTTTAACCACAGTAACTTCTTCGTCAGTTGCGCTTCCCCATGATTCGCATTGAGTGCGTGACGTGGGGGTCGTGCGTGGAACGGTCGCAGCACGCT
>JAAAWM010008495.1:0-14465 GCA_036873465.1 Thinopyrum obtusiflorum
TCTCGTGTGTGCTTGTTTGCTTTCTTCACTAAGTAGATTTTGTTTTTCCTTTTCGTTTCTGTTTAGTTGTGGGTGAAACATACACAAAAATTAAAAGAATGAAAATACAAAAAATTTACTTGCCTCTCATGCCTAAAAAGTTTTTCAATAAGAGAAGTGATTGGAAGGTTATGCATTGGAGAAGTGAGGGTCGACCTTGAACACTTGTGTTCATGCTCATGGAAACAATGTAAAAAATTTCATGGAAGCTTCTCTGAAAATAATTATACCCTTGTATATATCCATTGTATTATAAAAATAATGTGCCAAGCTTTGGTTTTAGGATGATTAGATTGCTTGTTTACTATGTGCAGTACAAAAACAGAAACTTTGGCTATAGCGCGTGAATTTACATTTTTTACTGGAAAGTCAAATGGGTCTGAAACTTTTTTCACATTACTTATGTACAAATTGTTTAAATTGTCATATTTGTTTTAGAATTTTTTGGAGTTACAGAAATTTACTAAACTTCCAGATTACTACAGACTGTCCTGTTTTTGACAGATTCTGTTTTCTATGTGTTGATCGCTTATTTTGATGAATCTATGGGTAGTATCGGGGGGTATGAACCATGGTGAAGTTGGAATACAGTAGATAAAGTGCTAATATGAAATTGAAATGAGTTTGCAACAGTACCTAAAGGTAGTGATTTGCTCTAGTATACTAACGGATCTCACAAAGTCTTTTTTAAGTTTTTGTGGATGAAGTGTTCGAAGAACGAGGAGTTACCGATGTGAGAAGGGGGGGGGGGGGGGGGGGGGGGGGGGGGGGGGGGGGGGGGGGGGGGGGGGGGGGGGGGGGGGGGGGGGGGGGGGGGGGGGGGGGGGGGGGGGGGGGGGGGGGGGGGGGGGGGGGGGGGGGGGGGGGGGGGGGGGGGGGGGGGGGGGGGGGGGGGGGGGGGGGGGGGGGGGGGGGGGGGGGGGGGGGGGGGGGGGGGGGGGGGGGGGGGGGGGGGGGGGGGGGGGGGGGGGGGGGGGGGGGGGGGGGGGGGGGGGGGGGGGGGGGGGGGGGGGGGGGGGGGGGGGGGGGGGGGGGGGGGGGGGGGGGGGGGGGGGGGGGGGGGGGGGGGGGGGGGGGGGGGGGGGGGGGGGGGGGGGGGGGGGGGGGGGGGGGGGGGGGGGGGGGGAAGCTTGGGGATGCCCCGGTTGGCATCCCATCTTTCTTCTTCAACAATTATCTGTATACCTCGGTTTTTGTTTTGTTCACATGATATGTGTCTTTTGAGTTTATTTCTCCTTTCTTTTCCTTTATGCTCCATGCTAGTATGAGGTAGTCCTTCATTGATTTATAGAATGCTTCATGTGCTTCACTTAAATCTTTTGAGTATGACTTTATAGAATGCTCATTGCGCTTCACTTAAATCTTTTGAGCATGGCTTTATAGAATGCTTTGTGTGCTTCACTTATATATTTTGAGCTTGGATGTTGGTAAATCTTTATTATTTGTAGAATTCTCCATGAACTTCACTTATATCTTTTGGAGTATGAATAAGACTATCATCAGAATTGGGCTTGGAAGAGTATCATTATAATATCTTGCCTAGCTAAAAAGGCATTAAAGAAAAGCGCTTGTTGGGAGACAACCCAATATTTATCCTTACTGTTTTTGTGTGTTCACATGATTAAGCTACTATAGTAATCATTTTATAGCTGTTTCAATAAAGTGCCAAGTAAAGCCTTTGGGGTAGTATGGATGATAGTTGACTTGATTCTGTGCAAAAACAGAAACATTCGCTTCCAGTCACAGAATTTTTTAAATTCACTGGAGAGTGATAAAATTATGAATTTTTTACAAATGATTTATATACAAATTTTCTACGTTTCCCTAATTTCTCAGAATTTTTGTAATAGCAGAAGTATGGTTGCTGTTCAAATCATTACACACGGTTCTGTTTTTGGCAGATTCTGTTTTCAATGCATGGTTCGCTTGTTTTCTAGTTTCTATGGCTTATATTGCTCAATATAAATTGTAGAAATGATATGGTACAGTAGGCATTGTGTGATGATACGTCTCCAACGTATCTATAATTTTTTATTGTTCCATGCTATTATATAGGGGGGGGGGGGGGGGGGGGGGGGGGGGGGGGGGGGGGGGGGGGGGGGGGGGGGGGGGGGGGGGGGGGGGGGGGGGGGGGGGGGGGGGGGGGGGGGGGGGGGGGGGGGGGGGGGGGGGGGGGGGGGGGGGGGGGGGGGGGGGGGGGGGGGGGGGGGGGGGGGGGGGGGGGGGGGGGGGGGGGGGGGGGGGGGGGGGGGGGGGGGGGGGGGGGGGGGGGGGGGGGGGGGGGGGGGGGGGGGGGGGGGGGGGGGGGGGGGGGGGGGGGGGGGGGGGGGGGGGGGGGGGGGGGGGGGGGGGGGGGGGGGGGGGGGGGGGGGGGGGGGGGGGGGGGGGGGGGGGGGGGGGGGGGGGGGGGGGGGGGGGGGGGGGGGGGGGGGGGGGGGGGGGGGGGGGGGGGGGGGGGGGGGGGGGGGGGGGGGGGGGGGGGGGGGGGGGGGGGGGGGGGGGGGGGGGGGGGGGGGGGGGGGGGGGGGGGGGGGGGGGGGGGGGGGGGGGGGGGGGGGGGGGGGGGGGGGGGGGGGGGGGGGGGGGGGGGGGGGGGGGGGGGGGGGCTAGCATTCACGCTTCATAAATTATTTCTTTTATCATTTACCTACTCGAGGACGAGCAGGAATTAAGCTTGGGGATGCTGATACGTCTCCAACATATCTATAATTTATGAAGTATTCATGCCATTTTTACAATAGTTTTATAACCTGGCTGACGCTGTTTTCAGCAGAACTACCGTGGTGTTGTGTTTGTGTAGAAATAAAAGTTCTCGGAATGCGATGAAAATCAACGGAGAATTTTTCTGGAAAATATGAAAAATATTGGAGAATAAATCTACCGGAGGGGAGTCCCATGGGCCCCACGAGGGTGGAGGGCGCGCCCCCTGCCTCGTGGACTCCCCGAGGGTCCCCCTGATGTGAAATCAACGCCAACTCCTATAAATACAGAAACCTTCGGTAAATAACCTAGATCGGAAGTTCCGCCGCCGCAAGCCTCTGTAGCCACGAGAAATCAATCTAGGCCCTCTCTGGCACCCTGCCGGAGGGTGACATCATCACCGGAGGCCATGGAGGGGGATCCCGAAGGGGCCATCATCGCCATGAAGGCCAAAGACCAGAGGGGGAACCTCTCCCTATCCAGGGGGAGGCCATGGAGGAGGAAGCACAAGGGGGAGAACCTCTCCTCCTCTCTCTCGGTGGCGCCAGAGTGCCATCGGGAGGGGAATCATCACCGCGGTGATCGTCTTCATCAGCATCACCATCATCATCACCATCCTCATCTTTTTACGCGGTCTACACTCCCGCACCCCGCTGCAATACCTACTTGAACATGGTGCTTTATGCCACATATTATGATCCAATGATGTCTTGCCATCCTATGATGTTTTGAGTAGATATCCTTTGTCTTTGGGTTGATTGATGATCTAGATTGGGATGAGTTGTATGTTTTATTTTGGTGCTGTCCTATGGTGCCCTCCGTGTCGCGCAACCGTGAGGGATTCCCACTGTAGGTTGTTGCAATATGTCCATGGTTTACTTATTTTCTGCGTTGCTTGAGTGACAGAAGCATAAACACGGATAAGTGGGTCACGGCGTATGGGATAAAGTGGACTTGATGCTTTAATGCTATGGTTGGGTTTTACCTTAATGATCTTTAGTAGTTGCGGATGCTTGCTAGAGTTCCAATCCTAAGTGCATATGATCCAAGACGAGAAAGTATGTTAGCTTATGCCTCTGCCTCATATGAAATTGCAATAGTGATTACCAATCTTGTTAACAATTGCCTAGGACAATTCCGCATGCCAATCCATCATTATTCCATACTCGCTATTTATAATATTTAGTAATATATTCTAACTTTATGATAACAGCACCTACTTTTATATTTTAGCTCTCCGGTATCATGCAAAGTTGTCCTCTTCATACCCACAACGTAGTTTTATTTCTCGTTGCTAGTTGGAAGCAAACGTTCGGTGTACATAGAGTCGTATCAGTGGCAGATAGGGCTTCAGGGAATATTGATCTTACCTTTAGCTCCTTGTGGGTTCGACACTCCATACTTATCACTTCCACCTTTGGAAATTGCTACAATGATTCCCTGCACTTGCGGATTATCAAGCTCTTTTCTGGCGCCATTGCCAGAGAGCAATAGCGTGGGGTTGGTATTCTCGTGTGTGCTTGTTTGCTTTCTTCACTAAGTAGATTTTGTTTTTCCTTTTTGTTTCTTTTTAGTTGTGGGTGAAACATACAAAAAAATAAAAGAATGAAAATACCAAAAAAATTTACTTGCCTCTCATGCCTAAAAAGTTTTTCAAAAAGGGAAGTGATTTGAAAGTTATGCATTGAAGAAGTGAGCGTCGACCTTGAGCACTTGTGTTCATGCTCATGGAAACAATGTAGAATTTTTCATGGAAGTTTCTTTGTAAATAATTATCCCCTTGTGTATATCCATTGTATTATAAAAATAATGTGCCAAGCTTTTGTTTTTTGATGATTAGATTAGTTGTTTACTATGTGCAGAACAAAAACAGAAACTTTGGCTGTAGCGCGTGATTTTAATTTTTTTACTGGAAGGTGAAATGGGTCTGAAACTTGTTGCACATTACTTCTGTATAAATTGTTCAAATTGTTCAAATTTATTTCATAATATTTGTAGTTACAGAAGTTTACTAAACTTCCATATTACTACAGACTTTCATGTTTTTGACGGATTCTGTTTTTCGCGTGTTGTTTGGTTGTTTTGATGAATCTATGGCTTGTATCGGGGGGTGGCAAGCACATTTTGTTGGAAAGATCCTGATATATATATATATCCAATTGGATGTAAGTTATCATGAACTATTATTTTTGACATTACCCTTGAGGTAAAAGGTTGGGAGGCGAATCTATAAGCCCCTATCTTTCTATGTGTCCGATTAAAACTTTCAGCCCATAAATATCATGTGAGTGTTAGCAATTGTGAAAGATTAAATGATAGTTGAGTATGTGGAGTTTGCTAAATAAAAGCTCTGACATAGACCCTTCCTGAAAATAAGATGAATTGCAATTGTTTGATGATTGAGAATATAGTTTGTTAGTTTCAAGAAAGTTTATGATCTATACTTTAACATGTGAATAGCTTATTACTTGATCATGGAAAGTTTTATGAGATGAGCTACTGTTATGACATATAATGATGCTAGAAAAGGTGGGGGGGGGGGGGGGGGGGGGGGGGGGGGGGGGGGGGGGGGGGGGGGGGGGGGGGGGGGGGGGGGGGGGGGGGGGGGGGGGGGGGGGGGGGGGGGGGGGGGGGGGGGGGGGGGGGGGGGGGGGGGGGGGGGGGGGGGGGGGGGGGGGGGGGGGGGGGGGGGGGGGGGGGGGGGGGGGGGGGGGGGGGGGGGGGGGGGGGGGGGGGGGGGGGGGGGGGGGGGGGGGGGGGGGGGGGGGGGGGGGGGGGGGGGGGGGGGGGGGGGGGGGGGGGGGGGGGGGGGGGGGGGGGGGGGGGGGGGGGGGGGGGGGGGGGGGGGGGGGGGGGGGGGGGGGGGGGGGGGGGGGGGGGGGGGGGGGGGGGGGGGGGGGGGGGGGGGGGGGGGGGGGGGGGGGGGGGGGGGGGGGGGGGGGGGGGGGGGGGGGGGGGGGGGGGGGGGGGGGGGGGGGGGGGGGGGGGGGGGGGGGGGGGGGGGGGGGGGGGGGGGGGGGGGGGGGGGGGGGGGGGGGGGGGGGGGGGGGGGGGGGGGGGGGGGGGGGGGGGGGGGGGGGGGGGGGGGGGGGGGGGGGGGGGGGGGGGGGGGGGGGGGGGGGGGGGGGGGGGGGGGGGGGGGGGGGGGGGGGGGGGGGGGGGGGGGGGGGGGGGGGGGGGGGGGGGGGGGGGGGGGGGGGGGGGGGGGGGGGGGGGGGGGGGGGGGGGGGGGGGGGGGGGGGGGGGGGGGGGGGGGGGGGGGGGGGGGGGGGGGGGGGGGGGGGGGGGGGGGGGGGGGGGGGGGGGGGGGGGGGGGGGGGGGGGGGGGGGGGGGGGGGGGGGGGGGGGGGGGGGGGGGGGGGGGGGGGGGGGGGGGGGGGGGGGGGGGGGGGGGGGGGGGGGGGGGGGGGGGGGGGGGGGGGGGGGGGGGGGGGGGGGGGGGGGGGGGGGGGGGGGGGGGGGGGGGGGGGGGGGGGGGGGGGGGGGGGGGGGGGGGGGGGGGGGGGGGGGGGGGGGGGGGGGGGGGGGGGGGGGGGGGGGGGGGGGGGGGGGGGGGGGGGGGGGGGGGGGGGGGGGGGGGGGGGGGGGGGGGGGGGGGGGGGGGGGGGGGGGGGGGGGGGGGGGGGGGGGGGGGGGGGGGGGGGGGGGGGGGGGGGGGGGGGGGGGGGGGGGGGGGGGGGGGGGGGGGGGGGGGGGGGGGGGGGGGGGGGGGGGGGGGGGGGGGGGGGGGGGGGGGGGGGGGGGGGGGGGGGGGGGGGGGGGGGGGGGGGGGGGGGGGGGGGGGGGGGGGGGGGGGGGGGGGGGGGGGGGGGGGGGGGGGGGGGGGGGGGGGGGGGGGGGGGGGGGGGGGGGGGGGGGGGGGGGGGGGGGGGGGGGGGGGGGGGGGGGGGGGGGGGGGGGGGGGGGGGGGGGGGGGGGGGGGGGGGGGGGGGGGGGGGGGGGGGGGGGGGGGGGGGGGGGGGGGGGGGGGGGGGGGGGGGGGGGGGGGGGGGGGGGGGGGGGGGGGGGGGGGGGGGGGGGGGGGGGGGGGGGGGGGGGGGGGGGGGGGGGGGGGGGGGGGGGGGGGGGGGGGGGGGGGGGGGGGGGGGGGGGGGGGGGGGGGGGGGGGGGGGGGGGGGGGGGGGGGGGGGGGGGGGGGGGGGGGGGGGGGGGGGGGGGGGGGGGGGGGGGGGGGGGGGGGGGGGGGGGGGGGGGGGGGGGGGGGGGGGGGGGGGGGGGGGGGGGGGGGGGGGGGGGGGGGGGGGGGGGGGGGGGGGGGGGGGGGGGGGGGGGGGGGGGGGGGGGGGGGGGGGGGGGGGGGGGGGGGGGGGGGGGGGGGGGGGGGGGGGGGGGGGGGGGGGGGGGGGGGGGGGGGGGGGGGGGGGGGGGGGGGGGGGGGGGGGGGGGGGGGGGGGGGGGGGGGGGGGGGGGGGGGGGGGGGGGGGGGGGGGGGGGGGGGGGGGGGGGGGGGGGGGGGGGGGGGGGGGGGGGGGGGGGGGGGGGGGGGGGGGGGGGGGGGGGGGGGGGGGGGGGGGGGGGGGGGGGGGGGGGGGGGGGGGGGGGGGGGGGGGGGGGGGGGGGGGGGGGGGGGGGGGGGGGGGGGGGGGGGGGGGGGGGGGGGGGGGGGGGGGGGGGGGGGGGGGGGGGGGGGGGGGGGGGGGGGGGGGGGACTATTGCTTCTACGACTATCGCTACCGCTTAGTGATAAAGTAAAGCATTACAAGGCGATTGCATTGCATACAATAAAGCGACAACCATATGGCTCCTGCCAGTTGCCAATAACTCAGTTACAAAACATGATCATCTCATACAATAAAATATAGCATCATGTCTTGACCATATCACGTCACAACATGCCCTGCAAAAACAAGTTAGACGTCCTCTACTTTGTTGTTGTAAGTTTTACGTGGCTGCTGCGAGCTGAGCAAGAACCGTTCTTACCTACGCATCAAAACCACAACGATAGTTCGTCAAGTTAGTGTTGTTTTAACCTTCACAAGGACCGGGCGTAGCCACACTCGGTTCAACTAAAGTTGGAGAAACTGACACCCGCTAGTCACCTGTGTGCAAAGCACGGCAGTAAAACCAGTCTCGCGTAAGCGTACGCGTAATGTCGGTCCGGGCCGCTTCATCCAACAATACCGCCGAACCAAAGTGTGACATGCTAGTAAGCAGTATGACTTGTATCGCCCACAACTCACTTGTGTTCTACTCGTGCATATAACATCTATGCATAAAACCAGGCTCAGATGCCACTGTTGGGGAACGTAGTAACTTCAAAAATTTCCTACGCACACGCAAGATCATGGTGATGCATAGCAACGAGAGGGGAGAGTGTGTCCACGTACCCTCGTAGACCGAAAGCGGAAGCGTTATGACAACGCGGTTGATGTAGTTGTACGTCTTCACGATCCGACCGATCCAGGTACCGAACGCACGGCACCTCCGAGTTCAGCACACGTTCAGCTCGATGACGTCCCACGAACTCCGATCCAGCAGAGCTTTGCGGGAGAGTTCCGTCAGCACGACGGCGTGATGACGGTGTTGATGATGCTACCGACGCAGGGCTTCGCCTAAGCACCGCTACGATATTACCGAGGTGGAATATGGTGGAGGGGGGCACCGCACACAGCTAAGAGATCAATGATCAATTGTTGTGTCTATGGGGTGCCCCCCCTCCCCCGTATATAAAGGAGTGGAGGAGGGCGAGGGCTGGCCCTCTCTATGGTGCGCCCTAGGGAGTCCTACTCCCACCAGGAGTAGGATTCCCTCTTTCCTAGTAGAACTAGGAGCCCTTCCAAGTAGTAGGAGTAGGAGAGAAGGAGGGGGGGGGGGGGGGGGGGGGGGGGGGGGGGGGGGGGGGGGGGGGGGGGGGGGGGGGGGGGGGGGGGGGGGGGGGGGGGGGGGGGGGGGGGGGGGGGGGGGGGGGGGGGGGGGGGGGGGGGGGGGGGGGGGGGGGGGGGGGGGGGGGGGGGGGGGGGGGGGGGGGGGGGGGGGGGGGGGGGGGGGGGGGGGGGGGGGGGGGGGGGGGGGGGGGGGGGGGGGGGGGGGGGGGGGGGGGGGGGGGGGGGGGGGGGGGGGGGGGGGGGGGGGGGGGGGGGGGGGGGGGGGGGGGGGGGGGGGGGGGGGGGGGGGGGGGGGGGGGGGGGGGGGGGGGGGGGGGGGGGGGGGGGGGGGGGGGGGGGGGGGGGGGGGGGGGGGGGGGGGGGGGGGGGGGGGGGGGGGGGGGGGGGGGGGGGGGGGGGGGGGGGGGGGGGGGGGGGGGGGGGGGGGGGGGGGGGGGGGGGGGGGGGGGGGGGGGGGGGGGGGGGGGGGGGGGGGGGGGGGGGGGGGGGGGGGGGGGGGGGGGGGGGGGGGGGGGGGGGGGGGGGGGGGGGGGGGGGGGGGGGGGGGGGGGGGGGGGGGGGGGGGGGGGGGGGGGGGGGGGGGGGGGGGGGGGGGGGGGGGGGGGGGGGGGGGGGGGGGGGGGGGGGGGGGGGGGGGGGGGGGGGGGGGGGGGGGGGGGGGGGGGGGGGGGGGGGGGGGGGGGGGGGGGGGGGGGGGGGGGGGGGGGGGGGGGGGGGGGGGGGGGGGGGGGGGGGGGGGGGGGGGGGGGGGGGGGGGGGGGGGGGGGGGGGGGGGGGGGGGGGGGGGGGGGGGGGGGGGGGGGGGGGGGGGGGGGGGGGGGGGGGGGGGGGGGGGGGGGGGGGGGGGGGGGGGGGGGGGGGGGGGGGGGGGGGGGGGGGGGGGGGGGGGGGGGGGGGGGGGGGGGGGGGGGGGGGGGGGGGGGGGGGGGGGGGGGGGGGGGGGGGGGGGGGGGGGGGGGGGGGGGGGGGGGGGGGGGGGGGGGGGGGGGGGGGGGGGGGGGGGGGGGGGGGGGGGGGGGGGGGGGGGGGGGGGGGGGGGGGGGGGGGGGGGGGGGGGGGGGGGGGGGGGGGGGGGGGGGGGGGGGGGGGGGGGGGGGGGGGGGGGGGGGGGGGGGGGGGGGGGGGGGGGGGGGGGGGGGGGGGGGGGGGGGGGGGGGGGGGGGGGGGGGGGGGGGGGGGGGGGGGGGGGACGGATTGATTGAATCCTCGACACCGTGGTTCATCCGATGAGATCATCATGGAGCATGTGGGAGACAGCATGGGTATCTAGATCCCGCTGTTGGTTATTGACCGGAGAGGCGTCTCGGTCATGTCTGCATGTCTCCCGAACCCGTAGGGTCTACACACTTAAGGTTCGGTGACGCTAGGGTTGTAGAGATATGTGTATGTGGAAACCCGAAAGTTGTTCGGAGTCCCGAATGAGATCCCGGACGTCACGAGAGGTTCCGGAATGGTCCGGAGGTGAAGAATTATATATAGGAAGTCCAGTTTCGGCCACCGGGAAAGTTACGGGGGTTACCGGTATTGTACCGGGACCACCGGAAGTGTCCCGGGGGTCCACCGGGTGGGGCCACCTATCCCGGAGGGCCCCACGGGCTGAAAGTGGAAGGGAACCAGCCCTTAGTGGGCTGGGGCGCCCCCCTTGGGCCTCCCCCCATGCGCCTATGGTTGGGAACCCTAGGGGGGGAGTTCCCCCTTGCCTTGGGGGGCAAGGCAACTCCTTTTCCCCTTGGCCGCCGCCCCCCCTTGGAGATCCCATCTCCCAGGGCTGGCGCACCCCCAGGGGCCTATATAAAGGGGGGGAGGGAGGGCAGCACACTACAGCCTTGGGCGCCTCCTCCTCCTCCCCTACAACACCTCTCTCTCTCTCGCAGAAGCTTGGCGAAGCCCTGCCGGAGACCCGCTACATCCACCACCACGCCGTCGTGCTGCTGGATCTCCATCAACCTCTCCTTCCCCCTTGCTGGATCAAGAAGGAGGAGACGTCGCTGCACCATAGCTGCTTATATATTGGGCATCAAGATCTATAGAGATAGATCAAGACGCCTCGATGGTCTTTCACAGAGTACGTACCTTGACAAGATATTGAAGAAGTTCAATATGGATCAGTCCAAGAAGGGGTTCTTGCCTGTATTGCAAGGTGTGCAATTGAGCACGGCTCAATGCCCGACCACGGCAGAAGATAGAGAAAAGATGAGTGTCATCCCCTATGCCTCGGCCATAGGGTCTATTATGTATGCCATGCTGTGTACCAGACCTGATGTAAACCTTGCCGTAAGTTTGGTAGGAAGGTACCAAAGTAATCCCGACATGGAATACTGGACAGCGGTCAAGAATATCCTGAAGTACCTGAAGAGGACTAAGGATATGTTTCTCGTTTATGGAGGTGACGAAGAGCTCGTCGTAAAGGGTTACGTCGATGCTAGCTTCGACACAGATCTGGATGACTCTAAGTCACAAACCGGATACGTGTATATTTTGAATGGAGGGGCAGTAAGCTGGTGCCGTTGCAAGCAAAGCGTCGTGGCGGGATCTACTTGTGAAGCGGAGTACATGGCGGCCTCAGAGGCAGCGCAAGAAGCAATCTGGATGAAGGAGTTCATTACTGACCTACGGGTGATTCCCAATGCGTCGGGCCCGATGACTCTCTTCTATGACAACACAGGAGCTATTGCCCTTGCCAAGGAGCCCAGGTTTCACAGGAAGACCAGGCATATCAAGCGTGGCTTCAACTCCATTCGTGAAAGTGTTCAAAATGGAGACATAGATATTTGTAAAGTACATACGGACCTGAATGTAGCAGATCCGTTGACTAAACCTCTCCCTAGAGCAAAACATGATCAACACCAGAACTCTATGGGTGTTCGATTCATCACAATGTAACTAGATTATTGACTCTAGTGCAAGTGGGAGACTGTTGGAAATATGCCCTAGAGGCAATAATAAAATGGTTATTATTATATTTCCTTGTTCATGATAATTGTCTATTGTTCATGCTATTATTGTATTATCTAGAAATCGTAATACATGTGTGAATACAGAGACCACAACATGTCCCTAGTGAGCCTCTAGTTGACTAGCTCGTTGATCAACAGATAGTCATGGTTTCCTGACTATGGACATTGGATGTCATTGATAACGGGATCACATCATTAGGAGAATGATGTGATGGACAAGACCCAATCCTAAGCATATCACAAAGATCGTGTAGTTCATTTGCTAGAGCTTTTCCAATGTCAAGTATCATTTCCTTAGACCATGAGATCGTGCAACTCCCGGATACCGTAAGAGTGCTTTGGGTGTGCCAAACGTCACAACGTAACTGGGTGACTATAATGGTGCGCTACGGGTATCTGTGAAAGTGTCTATTGGGTTGGCACGGATCGAGACTGGGATTTGTCACTCCGTGTGGGGGGGGGGGGGGGGGGGGGGGGGGGGGGGGGGGGGGGGGGGGGGGGGGGGGGGGGGGGGGGGGGGGGGGGGGGGGGGGGGGGGGGGGGGGGGGGGGGGGGGGGGGGGGGGGGGGGGGGGGGGGGGGGGGGGGGGGGGGGGGGGGGGGGGGGGGGGGGGGGGGGGGGGGGGGGGGGGGGGGGGGGGGGGGGGGGGGGGGGGGGGGGGGGGGGGGGGGGGGGGGGGGGGGGGGGGGGGGGGGGGGGGGGGGGGGGGGGGGGGGGGGGGGGGGGGGGGGGGGGGGGGGGGGGGGGGGGGGGGGGGGGGGGGGGGGGGGGGGGGGGGGGGGGGGGGGGGGGGGGGGGGGGGGGGGGGGGGGGGGGGGGGGGGGGGGGGGGGGGGGGGGGGGGGGGGGGGGGGGGGGGGGGGGGGGGGGGGGGGGGGGGGGGGGGGGGGGGGGGGGGGGGGGGGGGGGGGGGGGGGGGGGGGGGGGGGGGGGGGGGGGGGGGGGGGGGGGGGGGGGGGGGGGGGGGGGGGGGGGGGGGGGGGGGGGGGGGGGGGGGGGGGGGGGGGGGGGGGGGGGGGGGGGGGGGGGGGGGGGGGGGGGGGGGGGGGGGGGGGGGGGGGGGGGGGGGGGGGGGGGGGGGGGGGGGGGGGGGGGGGGGGGGGGGGGGGGGGGGGGGGGGGGGGGGGGGGGGGGGGGGGGGGGGGGGGGGGGGGGGGGGGGGGGGGGGGGGGGGGGGGGGGGGGGGGGGGGGGGGGGGGGGGGGGGGGGGGGGGGGGGGGGGGGGGGGGGGGGGGGGGGGGGGGGGGGGGGGGGGGGGGGGGGGGGGGGGGGGGGGGGGGGGGGGGGGGGGGGGGGGGGGGGGGGGGGGGGGGGGGGGGGGGGGGGGGGGGGGGGGGGGGGGGGGGGGGGGGGGGGGGGGGGGGGGGGGGGGGGGGGGGGGGGGGGGGGGGGGGGGGGGGGGGGGGGGGGGGGGGGGGGGGGGGGGGGGGGGGGGGGGGGGGGGGGGGGGGGGGGGGGGGGGGGGGGGGGGGGGGGGGGGGGGGGGGGGGGGGGGGGGGGGGGGGGGGGGGGGGGGGGGGGGGGGGGGGGGGGGGGGGGGGGGGGGGGGGGGGGGGGGGGGGGGGGGGGGGGGGGGGGGGGGGGGGGGGGGGGGGGGGGGGGGGGGGGGGGGGGGGGGGGGGGGGGGGGGGGGGGGGGGGGGGGGGGGGGGGGGGGGGGGGGGGGGGGGGGGGGGGGGGGGGGGGGGGGGGGGGGGGGGGGGGGGGGGGGGGGGGGGGGGGGGGGGGGGGGGGGGGGGGGGGGGGGGGGGGGGGGGGGGGGGGGGGGGGGGGGGGGGGGGGGGGGGGGGGGGGGGGGGGGGGGGGGGGGGGGGGGGGGGGGGGGGGGGGGGGGGGGGGGGGGGGGGGGGGGGGGGGGGGGGGGGGGGGGGGGGGGGGGGGGGGGGGGGGGGGGGGGGGGGGGGGGGGGGGGGGGGGGGGGGGGGGGGGGGGGGGGGGGGGGGGGGGGGGGGGGGGGGGGGGGGGGGGGGGGGGGGGGGGGGGGGGGGGGGGGGGGGGGGGGGGGGGGGGGGGGGGGGGGGGGGGGGGGGGGGGGGGGGGGGGGGGGGGGGGGGGGGGGGGGGGGGGGGGGGGGGGGGGGGGGGGGGGGGGGGGGGGGGGGGGGGGGGGGGGGGGGGGGGGGGGGGGGGGGGGGGGGGGGGGGGGGGGGGGGGGGGGGGGGGGGGGGGGGGGGGGGGGGGGGGGGGGGGGGGGGGGGGGGGGGGGGGGGGGGGGGGGGGGGGGGGGGGGGGGGGGGGGGGGGGGGGGGGGGGGGGGGGGGGGGGGGAAAGTGCTCCATGCCTTTCTTTAAGGGAAATTGGAATCTAATGTTCCCTTCTTTCATATCGATAATCGCACCAATCGTTCTAAGGAAAGGTCTACCAAGAATAATAGGGCAAGAAAGATTGCAATCTATATCAAGAACGATAAAATCTACGGGCACCAAATTTCTATTAGCAACAATAAGAACATCATTGATCCTTCCCATAGGCTTTTTAATGATGGAATCCGCAAGGTGCAAATTTAAAGAGCAATCATCAAGATCATGGAAATCTAGAATATCACATAAAGTTTTCGGAATTGTGGAAACACTAGCACCCAAATCACACAAAGCAAAACACTCAAAATCTTTAATTCTAATCTTTATAGTAGGTTCCCACTCATCATTAAGTTTTCTAGGTATAGAAACTTCCAAATTCAGTTTTTCATCATAAGATTGCAACAAGGCATCAACGATATGTTTGGTAAAAGCTTTATTTTGACTATAAGCATGAGGAGAATTAACAACGGATTGCAACAAGGAAATACAACCTTTTAAAGAGCAATTATCATAATCAAATTCCTTGAAATCCGAGATAGTAGGTTCAATATTAGAAGTTGAAGATTCTCCAATCTCTCTTTTACCAAATTTAACATCACGATCTAAAGATTCCGAATTTTTGGGACGCCTTCTAGGCAAAGTTGATT
>JAAAWM010008496.1:0-14471 GCA_036873465.1 Thinopyrum obtusiflorum
GAGAGAGAGAGAGAGAGAGAGAGAGAGGGAGAGGGAGATCAAACACATAGCTACTAGTACAAACCCTCAGCCCCAAGGGTGGACTACTCCATCCTCATCATGGAGAACATAGGGATCATGAAGATGGCCTCCGGTGATGATTTCCCCCTCCGGCAGGGTGCCGAAACAGGGTCTAGATTGTTTTTTCGTGCCTACAGAGGCTTACGACGGCGAAACTTCTCATCTAGGGTTATTTCTGAGGGTTTCTGCATTTATAGAATTTTTTGGCATCGGTTTCACGCGAAATTTCTTAGGGGGCCCACTACCCACCAGGGCGTGCCAGAGGGGGGTGGCGCACCCTGGTGCCTTGTGGGCAGCAGGGGGGCCTCCAGTGGTTCTTTGCTCAGTTATTTTTCTTTTCTTCCAAAAAAATCATCAAAAAGTTTCGTCCAATTCTAAGAACTTT
Source organism: Thinopyrum obtusiflorum (assembly GCA_036873465.1). Classification (NCBI taxonomy): domain Eukaryota; kingdom Viridiplantae; phylum Streptophyta; class Magnoliopsida; order Poales; family Poaceae; genus Thinopyrum; species Thinopyrum obtusiflorum. The sequence goes on from JAAAWM010008496.1 coordinate 446, forward strand.
TATTTCTGCATAAAAAACAACAACACTGTAGTTCTGCTGAAAACAGCGTCAATCCGGGTTAGTTCCATGCAAATCATATCAAAACCATATAAAATTGTTGTAAACATGACATGAATACTTCATAAATTATAGATACGTTGGAGACGTATCAATTTTGAGTATTGATTTATTTTTCTCCTATAAAGTTGGTCAAACTTACAACGTTTGACTTCAGAAAAGTTTTATAAATAACAAAGGGATTATATGAAATGAGAGGTAGAACCACTACAAAACTAGTGGCGCTACAAAACTTACAAGAGCAACTCTAGTCCTTTCCCCAAAAATCTTCCGAAATGATAAGTGTCACACGTGTGGCACGAAGTAACACTGCCCTGCCATTTTTACAACTAAAAATGCCATTAAAAAACCTAAAAAAACTGAAACTTGCCATCCAAACAGGAAGTTGTCATGCTTCACAACTAAAGCTGCCATCCTCGGGTAATTAAAGTTGCCATCAAAAAATGTCAGGGCGGAATTGCTTAATGGCGCACGTGTGGCACTTATCAGGGTCCAAAATCTTCAATCCCTTGAAAAATTGTTTAGGGGATTAAGCCCTAGCACCCCCACCCCCCAAAAATAGACACCCTCACTAGCCTAAATTTATTCTGTAAACCTTCATTCTTAGGGCCCGTTCGGAGTGGAGGGAGGAAAAACTACAAGAATTGTGGAAGGCAAAGGACTGCCCTAGTAAAACTGTAAAACTTTGTAACAGAAAACTGAGGAACGAAAAAAGAAGTCAGTGTTCGGATTAGATGAGAGAAGACCACGGGAAACTGACACAATGCTGATTAAAATATTCAAATAGTACATTGTGTGATGGACATATATAGACACAGACATGGTTGCTTATTCACTGCGCTTCTCTCTGCTTGCCTTAGGCCTACGCGAAAAAAGAGCTATGGGCAAATGTTTCATTTCCTCTAGAATCTGATCGATATGCCAATCTTTCCTCTAGTTCCTTGTTCAAGCTTCCTTCGTTCCGAACGCAACGAAGGTGAAAGAAACTGCAGGAACTTCATTCCTCTGGTTTTTCCTATAAGCCCAACAGGCCCTTAGTATTTTATTTCCTCCCACCTGATTCCCTCTCGTTCCCACGCTTGTTCTTCTGGGGGGGGGGGGGGGGGGGGGGGGGGGGGGGGGGGGGGGGGGGGGGGGGGGGGGGGGGGGGGGGGGGGGGGGGGGGGGGGGGGGGGGGGGGGGGGGGGGGGGGGGGGGGGGGGGGGGGGGGGGGGGGGGGGGGGGGGGGGGGGGGGGGGGGGGGGGGGGGGGGGGGGGGGGGGGGGGGGGGGGGGGGGGGGGGGGGGGGGGGGGGGGGGGGGGGGGGGGGGGGGGGGGGGGGGGGGGGGGGGGGGGGGGGGGGGGGGGGGGGGGGGGGGGGGGGGGGGGGGGGGGGGGGGGGGGGGGGGGGGGGGGGGGGGGGGGGGGGGGGGGGGGGGGGGGGGGGGGGGGGGGGGGGGGGGGGGGGGGGGGGGGGGGGGGGGGGGGGGGGGGGGGGGGGGGGGGGGGGGGGGGGGGGGGGGGGGGGGGGGGGGGGGGGGGGGGGGGGGGGGGGGGGGGGGGGGGGGGGGGGGGGGGGGGGGGGGGGGGGGGGGGGGGGGGGGGGGGGGGGGGGGGGGGGGGGGGGGGGGGGGGGGGGGGGGGGGGGGGGGGGGGGGGGGGGGGGGGGGGGGGGGGGGGGGGGGGGGGGGGGGGGGGGGGGGGGGGGGGGGGGGGGGGGGGGGGGGGGGGGGGGGGGGGGGGGGGGGGGGGGGGGGGGGGGGGGGGGGGGGGGGGGGGGGGGGGGGGGGGGGGGGGGGGGGGGGGGGGGGGGGGGGGGGGGGGGGGGGGGGGGGGGGGGGGGGGGGGGGGGGGGGGGGGGGGGGGGGGGGGGGGGGGGGGGGGGGGGGGGGGGGGGGGGGGGGGGGGGGGGGGGGGGGGGGGGGGGGGGGGGGGGGGGGGGGGGGGGGGGGGGGGGGGGGGGGGGGGGGGGGGGGGGGGGGGGGGGGGGGGGGGGGGGGGGGGGGGGGGGGGGGGGGGGGGGGGGGGGGGGGGGGGGGGGGGGGGGGGGGGGGGGGGGGGGGGGGGGGGGGGGGGGGGGGGGGGGGGGGGGGGGGGGGGGGGGGGGGGGGGGGGGGGGGGGGGGGGGGGGGGGGGGGGGGGGGGGGGGGGGGGGGGGGGGGGGGGGGGGGGGGGGGGGGGGGGGGGGGGGGGGGGGGGGGGGGGGGGGGGGGGGGGGGGGGGGGGGGGGGGGGGGGGGGGGGGGGGGGGGGGGGGGGGGGGGGGGGGGGGGGGGGGGGGGGGGGGGGGGGGGGGGGGGGGGGGGGGGGGGGGGGGGGGGGGGGGGGGGGGGGGGGGGGGGGGGGGGGGGGGGGGGGGGGGGGGGGGGGGGGGGGGGGGGGGGGGGGGGGGGGGGGGGGGGGGGGGGGGGGGGGGGGGGGGGGGGGGGGGGGGGGGGGGGGGGGGGGGGGGGGGGGGGGGGGGGGGGGGGGGGGGGGGGGGGGGGGGGGGGGGGGGGGGGGGGGGGGGGGGGGGGGGGGGGGGGGGGGGGGGGGGGGGGGGGGGGGGGGGGGGGGGGGGGGGGGGGGGGGGGGGGGGGGGGGGGGGGGGGGGGGGGGGGGGGGGGGGGGGGGGGGGGGGGGGGGGGGGGGGGGGGGGGGGGGGGGGGGGGGGGGGGGGGGGGGGGGGGGGGGGGGGGGGGGGGGGGGGGGGGGGGGGGGGGGGGGGGGGGGGGGGGGGGGGGGGGGGGGGGGGGGGGGGGGGGGGGGGGGGGGGGGGGGGGGGGGGGGGGGGGGGGGGGGGGGGGGGGGGGGGGGGGGGGGGGGGGGGGGGGGGGGGGGGGGGGGGGGGGGGGGGGGGGGGGGGGGGGGGGGGGGGGGGGGGGGGGGGGGGGGGGGGGGGGGGGGGGGGGGGGGGGGGGGGGGGGGGGGGGGGGGGGGGGGGGGGGGGGGGGGGGGGGGGGGGGGGGGGGGGGGGGGGGGGGGGGGGGGGGGGGGGGGGGGGGGGGGGGGGGGGGGGGGGGGGGGGGGGGGGGGGGGGGGGGGGGGGGGGGGGGGGGGGGGGGGGGGGGGGGGGGGGGGGGGGGGGGGGGGGGGGGGGGGGGGGGGGGGGGGGGGGGGGGGGGGGGGGGGGGGGGGGGGGGGGGGGGGGGGGGGGGGGGGGGGGGGGGGGGGGGGGGGGGGGGGGGGGGGGGGGGGGGGGGGGGGGGGGGGGGGGGGGGGGGGGGGGGGGGGGGGGGGGGGGGGGGGGGGGGGGGGGGGGGGGGGGGGGGGGGGGGGGGGGGGGGGGGGGGGGGGGGGGGGGGGGGGGGGGGGGGGGGGGGGGGGGGGGGGGGGGGGGGGGGGGGGGGGGGGGGGGGGGGGGGGGGGGGGGGGGGGGGGGGGGGGGGGGGGGGGGGGGGGGGGGGGGGGGGGGGGGGGGGGGGGGGGGGGGGGGGGGGGGGGGGGGGGGGGGGGGGGGGGGGGGGGGGGGGGGGGGGGGGGGGGGGGGGGGGGGGGGGGGGGGGGGGGGGGGGGGGGGGGGGGGGGGGGGGGGGGGGGGGGGGGGGGGGGGGGGGGGGGGGGGGGGGGGGGGGGGGGGGGGGGGGGGGGGGGGGGGGGGGGGGGGGGGGGGGGGGGGGGGGGGGGGGGGGGGGGGGGGGGGGGGGGGGGGGGGGGGGGGGGGGGGGGGGGGGGGGGGGGGGGGGGGGGGGGGGGGGGGGGGGGGGGGGGGGGGGGGGGGGGGGGGGGGGGGGGGGGGGGGGGGGGGGGGGGGGGGGGGGGGGGGGGGGGGGGGGGGGGGGGGGGGGGGGGGGGGGGGGGGGGGGGGGGGGGGGGGGGGGGGGGGGGGGGGGGGGGGGGGGGGGGGGGGGGGGGGGGGGGGGGGGGGGGGGGGGGGGGGGGGGGGGGGGGGGGGGGGGGGGGGGGGGGGGGGGGGGGGGGGGGGGGGGGGGGGGGGGGGGGGGGGGGGGGGGGGGGGGGGGGGGGGGGGGGGGGGGGGGGGGGGGGGGGGGGGGGGGGGGGGGGGGGGGGGGGGGGGGGGGGGGGGGGGGGGGGGGGGGGGGGGGGGGGGGGGGGGGGGGGGGGGGGGGGGGGGGGGGGGGGGGGGGGGGGGGGGGGGGGGGGGGGGGGGGGGGGGGGGGGGGGGGGGGGGGGGGGGGGGGGGGGGGGGGGGGGGGGGGGGGGGGGGGGGGGGGGGGGGGGGGGGGGGGGGGGGGGGGGGGGGGGGGGGGGGGGGGGGGGGGGGGGGGGGGGGGGGGGGGGGGGGGGGGGGGGGGGGGGGGGGGGGGGGGGGGGGGGGGGGGGGGGGGGGGGGGGGGGGGGGGGGGGGGGGGGGGGGGGGGGGGGGGGGGGGGGGGGGGGGGGGGGGGGGGGGGGGGGGGGGGGGGGGGGGGGGGGGGGGGGGGGGGGGGGGGGGGGGGGGGGGGGGGGGGGGGGGGGGGGGGGGGGGGGGGGGGGGGGGGGGGGGGGGGGGGGGGGGGGGGGGGGGGGGGGGGGGGGGGGGGGGGGGGGGGGGGGGGGGGGGGGGGGGGGGGGGGGGGGGGGGGGGGGGGGGGGGGGGGGGGGGGGGGGGGGGGGGGGGGGGGGGGGGGGGGGGGGGGGGGGGGGGGGGGGGGGGGGGGGGGGGGGGGGGGGGGGGGGGGGGGGGGGGGGGGGGGGGGGGGGGGGGGGGGGGGGGGGGGGGGGGGGGGGGGGGGGGGGGGGGGGGGGGGGGGGGGGGGGGGGGGGGGGGGGGGGGGGGGGGGGGGGGGGGGGGGGGGGGGGGGGGGGGGGGGGGGGGGGGGGGGGGGGGGGGGGGGGGGGGGGGGGGGGGGGGGGGGGGGGGGGGGGGGGGGGGGGGGGGGGGGGGGGGGGGGGGGGGGGGGGGGGGGGGGGGGGGGGGGGGGGGGGGGGGGGGGGGGGGGGGGGGGGGGGGGGGGGGGGGGGGGGGGGGGGGGGGGGGGGGGGGGGGGGGGGGGGGGGGGGGGGGGGGGGGGGGGGGGGGGGGGGGGGGGGGGGGGGGGGGGGGGGGGGGGGGGGGGGGGGGGGGGGGGGGGGGGGGGGGGGGGGGGGGGGGGGGGGGGGGGGGGGGGGGGGGGGGGGGGGGGGGGGGGGGGGGGGGGGGGGGGGGGGGGGGGGGGGGGGGGGGGGGGGGGGGGGGGGGGGGGGGGGGGGGGGGGGGGGGGGGGGGGGGGGGGGGGGGGGGGGGGGGGGGGGGGGGGGGGGGGGGGGGGGGGGGGGGGGGGGGGGGGGGGGGGGGGGGGGGGGGGGGGGGGGGGGGGGGGGGGGGGGGGGGGGGGGGGGGGGGGGGGGGGGGGGGGGGGGGGGGGGGGGGGGGGGGGGGGGGGGGGGGGGGGGGGGGGGGGGGGGGGGGGGGGGGGGGGGGGGGGGGGGGGGGGGGGGGGGGGGGGGGGGGGGGGGGGGGGGGGGGGGGGGGGGGGGGGGGGGGGGGGGGGGGGGGGGGGGGGGGGGGGGGGGGGGGGGGGGGGGGGGGGGGGGGGGGGGGGGGGGGGGGGGGGGGGGGGGGGGGGGGGGGGGGGGGGGGGGGGGGGGGGGGGGGGGGGGGGGGGGGGGGGGGGGGGGGGGGGGGGGGGGGGGGGGGGGGGGGGGGGGGGGGGGGGGGGGGGGGGGGGGGGGGGGGGGGGGGGGGGGGGGGGGGGGGGGGGGGGGGGGGGGGGGGGGGGGGGGGGGGGGGGGGGGGGGGGGGGGGGGGGGGGGGGGGGGGGGGGGGGGGGGGGGGGGGGGGGGGGGGGGGGGGGGGGGGGGGGGGGGGGGGGGGGGGGGGGGGGGGGGGGGGGGGGGGGGGGGGGGGGGGGGGGGGGGGGGGGGGGGGGGGGGGGGGGGGGGGGGGGGGGGGGGGGGGGGGGGGGGGGGGGGGGGGGGGGGGGGGGGGGGGGGGGGGGGGGGGGGGGGGGGGGGGGGGGGGGGGGGGGGGGGGGGGGGGGGGGGGGGGGGGGGGGGGGGGGGGGGGGGGGGGGGGGGGGGGGGGGGGGGGGGGGGGGGGGGGGGGGGGGGGGGGGGGGGGGGGGGGGGGGGGGGGGGGGGGGGGGGGGGGGGGGGGGGGGGGGGGGGGGGGGGGGGGGGGGGGGGGGGGGGGGGGGGGGGGGGGGGGGGGGGGGGGGGGGGGGGGGGGGGGGGGGGGGGGGGGGGGGGGGGGGGGGGGGGGGGGGGGGGGGGGGGGGGGGGGGGGGGGGGGGGGGGGGGGGGGGGGGGGGGGGGGGGGGGGGGGGGGGGGGGGGGGGGGGGGGGGGGGGGGGGGGGGGGGGGGGGGGGGGGGGGGGGGGGGGGGGGGGGGGGGGGGGGGGGGGGGGGGGGGGGGGGGGGGGGGGGGGGGGGGGGGGGGGGGGGGGGGGGGGGGGGGGGGGGGGGGGGGGGGGGGGGGGGGGGGGGGGGGGGGGGGGGGGGGGGGGGGGGGGGGGGGGGGGGGGGGGGGGGGGGGGGGGGGGGGGGGGGGGGGGGGGGGGGGGGGGGGGGGGGGGGGGGGGGGGGGGGGGGGGGGGGGGGGGGGGGGGGGGGGGGGGGGGGGGGGGGGGGGGGGGGGGGGGGGGGGGGGGGGGGGGGGGGGGGGGGGGGGGGGGGGGGGGGGGGGGGGGGGGGGGGGGGGGGGGGGGGGGGGGGGGGGGGGGGGGGGGGGGGGGGGGGGGGGGGGGGGGGGGGGGGGGGGGGGGGGGGGGGGGGGGGGGGGGGGGGGGGGGGGGGGGGGGGGGGGGGGGGGGGGGGGGGGGGGGGGGGGGGGGGGGGGGGGGGGGGGGGGGGGGGGGGGGGGGGGGGGGGGGGGGGGGGGGGGGGGGGGGGGGGGGGGGGGGGGGGGGGGGGGGGGGGGGGGGGGGGGGGGGGGGGGGGGGGGGGGGGGGGGGGGGGGGGGGGGGGGGGGGGGGGGGGGGGGGGGGGGGGGGGGGGGGGGGGGGGGGGGGGGGGGGGGGGGGGGGGGGGGGGGGGGGGGGGGGGGGGGGGGGGGGGGGGGGGGGGGGGGGGGGGGGGGGGGGGGGGGGGGGGGGGGGGGGGGGGGGGGGGGGGGGGGGGGGGGGGGGGGGGGGGGGGGGGGGGGGGGGGGGGGGGGGGGGGGGGGGGGGGGGGGGGGGGGGGGGGGGGGGGGGGGGGGGGGGGGGGGGGGGGGGGGGGGGGGGGGGGGGGGGGGGGGGGGGGGGGGGGGGGGGGGGGGGGGGGGGGGGGGGGGGGGGGGGGGGGGGGGGGGGGGGGGGGGGGGGGGGGGGGGGGGGGGGGGGGGGGGGGGGGGGGGGGGGGGGGGGGGGGGGGGGGGGGGGGGGGGGGGGGGGGGGGGGGGGGGGGGGGGGGGGGGGGGGGGGGGGGGGGGGGGGGGGGGGGGGGGGGGGGGGGGGGGGGGGGGGGGGGGGGGGGGGGGGGGGGGGGGGGGGGGGGGGGGGGGGGGGGGGGGGGGGGGGGGGGGGGGGGGGGGGGGGGGGGGGGGGGGGGGGGGGGGGGGGGGGGGGGGGGGGGGGGGGGGGGGGGGGGGGGGGGGGGGGGGGGGGGGGGGGGGGGGGGGGGGGGGGGGGGGGGGGGGGGGGGGGGGGGGGGGGGGGGGGGGGGGGGGGGGGGGGGGGGGGGGGGGGGGGGGGGGGGGGGGGGGGGGGGGGGGGGGGGGGGGGGGGGGGGGGGGGGGGGGGGGGGGGGGGGGGGGGGGGGGGGGGGGGGGGGGGGGGGGGGGGGGGGGGGGGGGGGGGGGGGGGGGGGGGGGGGGGGGGGGGGGGGGGGGGGGGGGGGGGGGGGGGGGGGGGGGGGGGGGGGGGGGGGGGGGGGGGGGGGGGGGGGGGGGGGGGGGGGGGGGGGGGGGGGGGGGGGGGGGGGGGGGGGGGGGGGGGGGGGGGGGGGGGGGGGGGGGGGGGGGGGGGGGGGGGGGGGGGGGGGGGGGGGGGGGGGGGGGGGGGGGGGGGGGGGGGGGGGGGGGGGGGGGGGGGGGGGGGGGGGGGGGGGGGGGGGGGGGGGGGGGGGGGGGGGGGGGGGGGGGGGGGGGGGGGGGGGGGGGGGGGGGGGGGGGGGGGGGGGGGGGGGGGGGGGGGGGGGGGGGGGGGGGGGGGGGGGGGGGGGGGGGGGGGGGGGGGGGGGGGGGGGGGGGGGGGGGGGGGGGGGGGGGGGGGGGGGGGGGGGGGGGGGGGGGGGGGGGGGGGGGGGGGGGGGGGGGGGGGGGGGGGGGGGGGGGGGGGGGGGGGGGGGGGGGGGGGGGGGGGGGGGGGGGGGGGGGGGGGGGGGGGGGGGGGGGGGGGGGGGGGGGGGGGGGGGGGGGGGGGGGGGGGGGGGGGGGGGGGGGGGGGGGGGGGGGGGGGGGGGGGGGGGGGGGGGGGGGGGGGGGGGGGGGGGGGGGGGGGGGGGGGGGGGGGGGGGGGGGGGGGGGGGGGGGGGGGGGGGGGGGGGGGGGGGGGGGGGGGGGGGGGGGGGGGGGGGGGGGGGGGGGGGGGGGGGGGGGGGGGGGGGGGGGGGGGGGGGGGGGGGGGGGGGGGGGGGGGGGGGGGGGGGGGGGGGGGGGGGGGGGGGGGGGGGGGGGGGGGGGGGGGGGGGGGGGGGGGGGGGGGGGGGGGGGGGGGGGGGGGGGGGGGGGGGGGGGGGGGGGGGGGGGGGGGGGGGGGGGGGGGGGGGGGGGGGGGGGGGGGGGGGGGGGGGGGGGGGGGGGGGGGGGGGGGGGGGGGGGGGGGGGGGGGGGGGGGGGGGGGGGGGGGGGGGGGGGGGGGGGGGGGGGGGGGGGGGGGGGGGGGGGGGGGGGGGGGGGGGGGGGGGGGGGGGGGGGGGGGGGGGGGGGGGGGGGGGGGGGGGGGGGGGGGGGGGGGGGGGGGGGGGGGGGGGGGGGGGGGGGGGGGGGGGGGGGGGGGGGGGGGGGGGGGGGGGGGGGGGGGGGGGGGGGGGGGGGGGGGGGGGGGGGGGGGGGGGGGGGGGGGGGGGGGGGGGGGGGGGGGGGGGGGGGGGGGGGGGGGGGGGGGGGGGGGGGGGGGGGGGGGGGGGGGGGGGGGGGGGGGGGGGGGGGGGGGGGGGGGGGGGGGGGGGGGGGGGGGGGGGGGGGGGGGGGGGGGGGGGGGGGGGGGGGGGGGGGGGGGGGGGGGGGGGGGGGGGGGGGGGGGGGGGGGGGGGGGGGGGGGGGGGGGGGGGGGGGGGGGGGGGGGGGGGGGGGGGGGGGGGGGGGGGGGGGGGGGGGGGGGGGGGGGGGGGGGGGGGGGGGGGGGGGGGGGGGGGGGGGGGGGGGGGGGGGGGGGGGGGGGGGGGGGGGGGGGGGGGGGGGGGGGGGGGGGGGGGGGGGGGGGGGGGGGGGGGGGGGGGGGGGGGGGGGGGGGGGGGGGGGGGGGGGGGGGGGGGGGGGGGGGGGGGGGGGGGGGGGGGGGGGGGGGGGGGGGGGGGGGGGGGGGGGGGGGGGGGGGGGGGGGGGGGGGGGGGGGGGGGGGGGGGGGGGGGGGGGGGGGGGGGGGGGGGGGGGGGGGGGGGGGGGGGGGGGGGGGGGGGGGGGGGGGGGGGGGGGGGGGGGGGGGGGGGGGGGGGGGGGGGGGGGGGGGGGGGGGGGGGGGGGGGGGGGGGGGGGGGGGGGGGGGGGGGGGGGGGGGGGGGGGGGGGGGGGGGGGGGGGGGGGGGGGGGGGGGGGGGGGGGGGGGGGGGGGGGGGGGGGGGGGGGGGGGGGGGGGGGGGGGGGGGGGGGGGGGGGGGGGGGGGGGGGGGGGGGGGGGGGGGGGGGGGGGGGGGGGGGGGGGGGGGGGGGGGGGGGGGGGGGGGGGGGGGGGGGGGGGGGGGGGGGGGGGGGGGGGGGGGGGGGGGGGGGGGGGGGGGGGGGGGGGGGGGGGGGGGGGGGGGGGGGGGGGGGGGGGGGGGGGGGGGGGGGGGGGGGGGGGGGGGGGGGGGGGGGGGGGGGGGGGGGGGGGGGGGGGGGGGGGGGGGGGGGGGGGGGGGGGGGGGGGGGGGGGGGGGGGGGGGGGGGGGGGGGGGGGGGGGGGGGGGGGGGGGGGGGGGGGGGGGGGGGGGGGGGGGGGGGGGGGGGGGGGGGGGGGGGGGGGGGGGGGGGGGGGGGGGGGGGGGGGGGGGGGGGGGGGGGGGGGGGGGGGGGGGGGGGGGGGGGGGGGGGGGGGGGGGGGGGGGGGGGGGGGGGGGGGGGGGGGGGGGGGGGGGGGGGGGGGGGGGGGGGGGGGGGGGGGGGGGGGGGGGGGGGGGGGGGGGGGGGGGGGGGGGGGGGGGGGGGGGGGGGGGGGGGGGGGGGGGGGGGGGGGGGGGGGGGGGGGGGGGGGGGGGGGGGGGGGGGGGGGGGGGGGGGGGGGGGGGGGGGGGGGGGGGGGGGGGGGGGGGGGGGGGGGGGGGGGGGGGGGGGGGGGGGGGGGGGGGGGGGGGGGGGGGGGGGGGGGGGGGGGGGGGGGGGGGGGGGGGGGGGGGGGGGGGGGGGGGGGGGGGGGGGGGGGGGGGGGGGGGGGGGGGGGGGGGGGGGGGGGGGGGGGGGGGGGGGGGGGGGGGGGGGGGGGGGGGGGGGGGGGGGGGGGGGGGGGGGGGGGGGGGGGGGGGGGGGGGGGGGGGGGGGGGGGGGGGGGGGGGGGGGGGGGGGGGGGGGGGGGGGGGGGGGGGGGGGGGGGGGGGGGGGGGGGGGGGGGGGGGGGGGGGGGGGGGGGGGGGGGGGGGGGGGGGGGGGGGGGGGGGGGGGGGGGGGGGGGGGGGGGGGGGGGGGGGGGGGGGGGGGGGGGGGGGGGGGGGGGGGGGGGGGGGGGGGGGGGGGGGGGGGGGGGGGGGGGGGGGGGGGGGGGGGGGGGGGGGGGGGGGGGGGGGGGGGGGGGGGGGGGGGGGGGGGGGGGGGGGGGGGGGGGGGGGGGGGGGGGGGGGGGGGGGGGGGGGGGGGGGGGGGGGGGGGGGGGGGGGGGGGGGGGGGGGGGGGGGGGGGGGGGGGGGGGGGGGGGGGGGGGGGGGGGGGGGGGGGGGGGGGGGGGGGGGGGGGGGGGGGGGGGGGGGGGGGGGGGGGGGGGGGGGGGGGGGGGGGGGGGGGGGGGGGGGGGGGGGGGGGGGGGGGGGGGGGGGGGGGGGGGGGGGGGGGGGGGGGGGGGGGGGGGGGGGGGGGGGGGGGGGGGGGGGGGGGGGGGGGGGGGGGGGGGGGGGGGGGGGGGGGGGGGGGGGGGGGGGGGGGGGGGGGGGGGGGGGGGGGGGGGGGGGGGGGGGGGGGGGGGGGGGGGGGGGGGGGGGGGGGGGGGGGGGGGGGGGGGGGGGGGGGGGGGGGGGGGGGGGGGGGGGGGGGGGGGGGGGGGGGGGGGGGGGGGGGGGGGGGGGGGGGGGGGGGGGGGGGGGGGGGGGGGGGGGGGGGGGGGGGGGGGGGGGGGGGGGGGGGGGGGGGGGGGGGGGGGGGGGGGGGGGGGGGGGGGGGGGGGGGGGGGGGGGGGGGGGGGGGGGGGGGGGGGGGGGGGGGGGGGGGGGGGGGGGGGGGGGGGGGGGGGGGGGGGGGGGGGGGGGGGGGGGGGGGGGGGGGGGGGGGGGGGGGGGGGGGGGGGGGGGGGGGGGGGGGGGGGGGGGGGGGGGGGGGGGGGGGGGGGGGGGGGGGGGGGGGGGGGGGGGGGGGGGGGGGGGGGGGGGGGGGGGGGGGGGGGGGGGGGGGGGGGGGGGGGGGGGGGGGGGGGGGGGGGGGGGGGGGGGGGGGGGGGGGGGGGGGGGGGGGGGGGGGGGGGGGGGGGGGGGGGGGGGGGGGGGGGGGGGGGGGGGGGGGGGGGGGGGGGGGGGGGGGGGGGGGGGGGGGGGGGGGGGGGGGGGGGGGGGGGGGGGGGGGGGGGGGGGGGGGGGGGGGGGGGGGGGGGGGGGGGGGGGGGGGGGGGGGGGGGGGGGGGGGGGGGGGGGGGGGGGGGGGGGGGGGGGGGGGGGGGGGGGGGGGGGGGGGGGGGGGGGGGGGGGGGGGGGGGGGGGGGGGGGGGGGGGGGGGGGGGGGGGGGGGGGGGGGGGGGGGGGGGGGGGGGGGGGGGGGGGGGGGGGGGGGGGGGGGGGGGGGGGGGGGGGGGGGGGGGGGGGGGGGGGGGGGGGGGGGGGGGGGGGGGGGGGGGGGGGGGGGGGGGGGGGGGGGGGGGGGGGGGGGGGGGGGGGGGGGGGGGGGGGGGGGGGGGGGGGGGGGGGGGGGGGGGGGGGGGGGGGGGGGGGGGGGGGGGGGGGGGGGGGGGGGGGGGGGGGGGGGGGGGGGGGGGGGGGGGGGGGGGGGGGGGGGGGGGGGGGGGGGGGGGGGGGGGGGGGGGGGGGGGGGGGGGGGGGGGGGGGGGGGGGGGGGGGGGGGGGGGGGGGGGGGGGGGGGGGGGGGGGGGGGGGGGGGGGGGGGGGGGGGGGGGGGGGGGGGGGGGGGGGGGGGGGGGGGGGGGGGGGGGGGGGGGGGGGGGGGGGGGGGGGGGGGGGGGGGGGGGGGGGGGGGGGGGGGGGGGGGGGGGGGGGGGGGGGGGGGGGGGGGGGGGGGGGGGGGGGGGGGGGGGGGGGGGGGGGGGGGGGGGGGGGGGGGGGGGGGGGGGGGGGGGGGGGGGGGGGGGGGGGGGGGGGGGGGGGGGGGGGGGGGGGGGGGGGGGGGGGGGGGGGGGGGGGGGGGGGGGGGGGGGGGGGGGGGGGGGGGGGGGGGGGGGGGGGGGGGGGGGGGGGGGGGGGGGGGGGGGGGGGGGGGGGGGGGGGGGGGGGGGGGGGGGGGGGGGGGGGGGGGGGGGGGGGGGGGGGGGGGGGGGGGGGGGGGGGGGGGGGGGGGGGGGGGGGGGGGGGGGGGGGGGGGGGGGGGGGGGGGGGGGGGGGGGGGGGGGGGGGGGGGGGGGGGGGGGGGGGGGGGGGGGGGGGGGGGGGGGGGGGGGGGGGGGGGGGGGGGGGGGGGGGGGGGGGGGGGGGGGGGGGGGGGGGGGGGGGGGGGGGGGGGGGGGGGGGGGGGGGGGGGGGGGGGGGGGGGGGGGGGGGGGGGGGGGGGGGGGGGGGGGGGGGGGGGGGGGGGGGGGGGGGGGGGGGGGGGGGGGGGGGGGGGGGGGGGGGGGGGGGGGGGGGGGGGGGGGGGGGGGGGGGGGGGGGGGGGGGGGGGGGGGGGGGGGGGGGGGGGGGGGGGGGGGGGGGGGGGGGGGGGGGGGGGGGGGGGGGGGGGGGGGGGGGGGGGGGGGGGGGGGGGGGGGGGGGGGGGGGGGGGGGGGGGGGGGGGGGGGGGGGGGGGGGGGGGGGGGGGGGGGGGGGGGGGGGGGGGGGGGGGGGGGGGGGGGGGGGGGGGGGGGGGGGGGGGGGGGGGGGGGGGGGGGGGGGGGGGGGGGGGGGGGGGGGGGGGGGGGGGGGGGGGGGGGGGGGGGGGGGGGGGGGGGGGGGGGGGGGGGGGGGGGGGGGGGGGGGGGGGGGGGGGGGGGGGGGGGGGGGGGGGGGGGGGGGGGGGGGGGGGGGGGGGGGGGGGGGGGGGGGGGGGGGGGGGGGGGGGGGGGGGGGGGGGGGGGGGGGGGGGGGGGGGGGGGGGGGGGGGGGGGGGGGGGGGGCATTGTATTGATGACTTGTTGGATGATATTCATCATGAGACAGTTATAACCTAGGGCGATATGGCACTAGCTCCAGTTCGTCAATATATGTAGGCATGTATTCCGTAAATAGTCATACGTGCTTATGGAAAGAACTTGAATGACATCTTTTGTCCTTCCCTCCCGTGGCAGAGGGGTCCATATTGGAAACTAAGGGATATTAAGGCCTCCTTTTAATGGAGAACCAGAACAAAACATTAATACATAGTGAATACATGAACTCCTCAAATACGCTCATCACCAGGAGTGGTCCCGACTATTGTCACTTCGGGGTTGCCGGATCATAACGCGTAGTAGGTGACTATAACTTGCAAGATCAGATCTAGAACATGGATTTAATGGTGATAACATAAACGGTTCAGATCTGAAATCATGGCACCCGGGCCCAAAGTGACAAGCATTAAGCATGGCAAAGGCATAGCAACATCAATCTTAGAACACAGTGGATACTAGGGATCAAGCCCTAACAAAACTAACTCGATTACATGATGAATCTCATCCAACTGCTCAGCGACCAGCGAGCCTACGAAGGAATTACTCGCTCCCGGTGGGGAGCATCATGGAATTGGCGATGGAGAAGGGTTGGTGATGACAAAGAAC
>JAAAWM010008497.1:0-14482 GCA_036873465.1 Thinopyrum obtusiflorum
AACCATCATGCTTGTTGTGAGAAGCTCTGGTTTGTGAGAAGCATATACCCAAATCTGCCCCAAATGGGACAAAAAATTTACCATGGCATGTTGATGCCGCTCCATGATAGCATGCCAAGTTTCATGAATTTCAGACGAGTTTTGGATTTACTAGAATTTAAAAACCAGGTATCTCAATGTTTGCGGCCGAGTGACGGTGGCAGGGTGTTTGACATTCATTCCCATTTCTTGCATGGGACCTAAGCATGCACTCAAGGACAAAGATTTGATTTTTTCAACCAATTTATATGCACTCGAGCATGTGCATGTAGTTCAAATTTGAATTATGCACATAAATGCATTGAAAACTCACTTAATGCATAAAAATGTACTAACAAACCCCGAAAAATCACAAAAAATAACACAACACTCGTGTTGTTCTATGTTGACACGAGAAATTTTTTGAAAGCAATAAGAGGCAATGGATATCGTTTTGTCCCAAAGGTGGGGCGTTCCCTACCGAAACCGTCATGCTTGTTGTGAGAAGCTCTCGTTTGTGAGAAGCATGTACCCAAACCTGCCCCAAATGGGACAAAAAATTTACCATGGCATGTTGATGCCACTCCATGAGAGCATGCCAAGTTTCATGAATTTCAGACGAGTTTTGGATTTACTAGAATTTAAAAACCAGGTATCTCAATGTTTGTGGCCGAGTGCCCCCCCCCCCCCCCCCCCCCCCTAAATGCATTGAAAACTCAGTTAATGCATAAAAATGTCCAAACGAACCCCGAAAAATCACAAAAATTCACACAACACTCCTGTTGTTCTATGATTACACGAGAATTTTTTTTAAAGCAATAAGAGGCAATGGATATCGTTTCGTCCCCAAATGTGGGACGTTCCCTATCGAAACCATCATGTGTGTTGTGAGAAGCTCTGGTTTGTGAGAAGCTTATACCCAAACCTGCCCCCAAATGGGACAAAAAAATTACCACGGCATGTTGATGCCGCTCCATGATACCATGCCAAGTTCCATGAATTTCAGACGAGTTTTGGATTTACTAGAATTTAAATACCAGGTATCTCAACGTTTTGCCGGCAATCAACGGTGCCCTGGTGTTTGAAATTCATTCCCATTTCTTGCATGGGACCTAAGCATGCACCCAAGCACACAGATTTGATTTTTCAACCAATTTATATGCACTGGAGCATGTGCATGTAGTTCAAATTTGAATTATGCACATAAATGCATTGAAAACTCAGTTAATGCATAAAAATGTCCAAACGAACCCCGAAAATCACAAAAACTGACACAACACTCCTGTTGTTCTATGTTGACACGAGAAAAAATTTGAAAGCAATAAGAGGCAATGAATATCGTTTCGTCCCCAAAGGTAGGACGTTCCCTATCGAAACCATCATGCTTGTTGTGAGAAGCTCTGGTTTCTGAGAAGCTTATACCCAAACCTGCCCCAAATGGGACAAAAAATTTACCACGGCATGTTGATGCCGCTCCATGATACCATGCCAAGTTTCATGAATTTCAGACGAGTTTTGGATTTACTAGAATTTAAATACCAGGTATCTCAATGTTTGCGGCCGAGTGACGGTGGCAGGGTGTTTGGCATTCATTCCCATTTCTTGCATGGGACCTAAGCATGCACCCAAGGACAATGATTTGATTTTTCAAACAATTTATATGCACTGGAGCATGTCCATGTATTTCAAATTTGAATTATGCACATAAATGCATTGAAAACTCAGTTAATGCATAAACCCCCCCCCCCCCCCCCCCCCCCCCCCCCCCCCCCCCCCCCCCCCCCCCCCCCCCCCCCCCCCCCCCCCCCCCCCCCCCCCCCCCCCCCCCCCCCCCCCCCCCCCCCCCCCCCCCCCCCCCCCCCCCCCCCCCCCCCCCCCCCCCCCCCCCCCCCCCCCCCCCCCCCCCCCCCCCCCCCCCCCCCCCCCCCCCCCCCCCCCCCCCCCCCCCCCCCCCCCCCCCCCCCCCCCCCCCCCCCCCCCCCCCCCCCCCCCCCCCCCCCCCCCCCCCCCCCCCCCCCCCCCCCCCCCCCCCCCCCCCCCCCCCCCCCCCCCCCCCCCCCCCCCCCCCCCCCCCCCCCCCCCCCCCCCCCCCCCCCCCCCCCCCCCCCCCCCCCCCCCCCCCCCCCCCCCCCCCCCCCCCCCCCCCCCCCCCCCCCCCCCCCCCCCCCCCCCCCCCCCCCCCCCCCCCCCCCCCCCCCCCCCCCCCCCCCCCCCCCCCCCCCCCCCCCCCCCCCCCCCCCCCCCCCCCCCCCCCCCCCCCCCCCCCCCCCCCCCCCCCCCCCCCCCCCCCCCCCCCCCCCCCCCCCCCCCCCCCCCCCCCCCCCCCCCCCCCCCCCCCCCCCCCCCCCCCCCCCCCCCCCCCCCCCCCCCCCCCCCCCCCCCCCCCCCCCCCCCCCCCCCCCCCCCCCCCCCCCCCCCCCCCCCCCCCCCCCCCCCCCCCCCCCCCCCCCCCCCCCCCCCCCCCCCCCCCCCCCCCCCCCCCCCCCCCCCCCCCCCCCCCCCCCCCCCCCCCCCCCCCCCCCCCCCCCCCCCCCCCCCCCCCCCCCCCCCCCCCCCCCCCCCCCCCCCCCCCCCCCCCCCCCCCCCCCCCCCCCCCCCCCCCCCCCCCCCCCCCCCCCCCCCCCCCCCCCCCCCCCCCCCCCCCCCCCCCCCCCCCCCCCCCCCCCCCCCCCCCCCCCCCCCCCCCCCCCCCCCCCCCCCCCCCCCCCCCCCCCCCCCCCCCCCCCCCCCCCCCCCCCCCCCCCCCCCCCCCCCCCCCCCCCCCCCCCCCCCCCCCCCCCCCCCCCCCCCCCCCCCCCCCCCCCCCCCCCCCCCCCCCCCCCCCCCCCCCCCCCCCCCCCCCCCCCCCCCCCCCCCCCCCCCCCCCCCCCCCCCCCCCCCCCCCCCCCCCCCCCCCCCCCCCCCCCCCCCCCCCCCCCCCCCCCCCCCCCCCCCCCCCCCCCCCCCCCCCCCCCCCCCCCCCCCCCCCCCCCCCCCCCCCCCCCCCCCCCCCCCCCCCCCCCCCCCCCCCCCCCCCCCCCCCCCCCCCCCCCCCCCCCCCCCCCCCCCCCCCCCCCCCCCCCCCCCCCCCCCCCCCCCCCCCCCCCCCCCCCCCCCCCCCCCCCCCCCCCCCCCCCCCCCCCCCCCCCCCCCCCCCCCCCCCCCCCCCCCCCCCCCCCCCCCCCCCCCCCCCCCCCCCCCCCCCCCCCCCCCCCCCCCCCCCCCCCCCCCCCCCCCCCCCCCCCCCCCCCCCCCCCCCCCCCCCCCCCCCCCCCCCCCCCCCCCCCCCCCCCCCCCCCCCCCCCCCCCCCCCCCCCCCCCCCCCCCCCCCCCCCCCCCCCCCCCCCCCCCCCCCCCCCCCCCCCCCCCCCCCCCCCCCCCCCCCCCCCCCCCCCCCCCCCCCCCCCCCCCCCCCCCCCCCCCCCCCCCCCCCCCCCCCCCCCCCCCCCCCCCCCCCCCCCCCCCCCCCCCCCCCCCCCCCCCCCCCCCCCCCCCCCCCCCCCCCCCCCCCCCCCCCCCCCCCCCCCCCCCCCCCCCCCCCCCCCCCCCCCCCCCCCCCCCCCCCCCCCCCCCCCCCCCCCCCCCCCCCCCCCCCCCCCCCCCCCCCCCCCCCCCCCCCCCCCCCCCCCCCCCCCCCCCCCCCCCCCCCCCCCCCCCCCCCCCCCCCCCCCCCCCCCCCCCCCCCCCCCCCCCCCCCCCCCCCCCCCCCCCCCCCCCCCCCCCCCCCCCCCCCCCCCCCCCCCCCCCCCCCCCCCCCCCCCCCCCCCCCCCCCCCCCCCCCCCCCCCCCCCCCCCCCCCCCCCCCCCCCCCCCCCCCCCCCCCCCCCCCCCCCCCCCCCCCCCCCCCCCCCCCCCCCCCCCCCCCCCCCCCCCCCCCCCCCCCCCCCCCCCCCCCCCCCCCCCCCCCCCCCCCCCCCCCCCCCCCCCCCCCCCCCCCCCCCCCCCCCCCCCCCCCCCCCCCCCCCCCCCCCCCCCCCCCCCCCCCCCCCCCCCCCCCCCCCCCCCCCCCCCCCCCCCCCCCCCCCCCCCCCCCCCCCCCCCCCCCCCCCCCCCCCCCCCCCCCCCCCCCCCCCCCCCCCCCCCCCCCCCCCCCCCCCCCCCCCCCCCCCCCCCCCCCCCCCCCCCCCCCCCCCCCCCCCCCCCCCCCCCCCCCCCCCCCCCCCCCCCCCCCCCCCCCCCCCCCCCCCCCCCCCCCCCCCCCCCCCCCCCCCCCCCCCCCCCCCCCCCCCCCCCCCCCCCCCCCCCCCCCCCCCCCCCCCCCCCCCCCCCCCCCCCCCCCCCCCCCCCCCCCCCCCCCCCCCCCCCCCCCCCCCCCCCCCCCCCCCCCCCCCCCCCCCCCCCCCCCCCCCCCCCCCCCCCCCCCCCCCCCCCCCCCCCCCCCCCCCCCCCCCCCCCCCCCCCCCCCCCCCCCCCCCCCCCCCCCCCCCCCCCCCCCCCCCCCCCCCCCCCCCCCCCCCCCCCCCCCCCCCCCCCCCCCCCCCCCCCCCCCCCCCCCCCCCCCCCCCCCCCCCCCCCCCCCCCCCCCCCCCCCCCCCCCCCCCCCCCCCCCCCCCCCCCCCCCCCCCCCCCCCCCCCCCCCCCCCCCCCCCCCCCCCCCCCCCCCCCCCCCCCCCCCCCCCCCCCCCCCCCCCCCCCCCCCCCCCCCCCCCCCCCCCCCCCCCCCCCCCCCCCCCCCCCCCCCCCCCCCCCCCCCCCCCCCCCCCCCCCCCCCCCCCCCCCCCCCCCCCCCCCCCCCCCCCCCCCCCCCCCCCCCCCCCCCCCCCCCCCCCCCCCCCCCCCCCCCCCCCCCCCCCCCCCCCCCCCCCCCCCCCCCCCCCCCCCCCCCCCCCCCCCCCCCCCCCCCCCCCCCCCCCCCCCCCCCCCCCCCCCCCCCCCCCCCCCCCCCCCCCCCCCCCCCCCCCCCCCCCCCCCCCCCCCCCCCCCCCCCCCCCCCCCCCCCCCCCCCCCCCCCCCCCCCCCCCCCCCCCCCCCCCCCCCCCCCCCCCCCCCCCCCCCCCCCCCCCCCCCCCCCCCCCCCCCCCCCCCCCCCCCCCCCCCCCCCCCCCCCCCCCCCCCCCCCCCCCCCCCCCCCCCCCCCCCCCCCCCCCCCCCCCCCCCCCCCCCCCCCCCCCCCCCCCCCCCCCCCCCCCCCCCCCCCCCCCCCCCCCCCCCCCCCCCCCCCCCCCCCCCCCCCCCCCCCCCCCCCCCCCCCCCCCCCCCCCCCCCCCCCCCCCCCCCCCCCCCCCCCCCCCCCCCCCCCCCCCCCCCCCCCCCCCCCCCCCCCCCCCCCCCCCCCCCCCCCCCCCCCCCCCCCCCCCCCCCCCCCCCCCCCCCCCCCCCCCCCCCCCCCCCCCCCCCCCCCCCCCCCCCCCCCCCCCCCCCCCCCCCCCCCCCCCCCCCCCCCCCCCCCCCCCCCCCCCCCCCCCCCCCCCCCCCCCCCCCCCCCCCCCCCCCCCCCCCCCCCCCCCCCCCCCCCCCCCCCCCCCCCCCCCCCCCCCCCCCCCCCCCCCCCCCCCCCCCCCCCCCCCCCCCCCCCCCCCCCCCCCCCCCCCCCCCCCCCCCCCCCCCCCCCCCCCCCCCCCCCCCCCCCCCCCCCCCCCCCCCCCCCCCCCCCCCCCCCCCCCCCCCCCCCCCCCCCCCCCCCCCCCCCCCCCCCCCCCCCCCCCCCCCCCCCCCCCCCCCCCCCCCCCCCCCCCCCCCCCCCCCCCCCCCCCCCCCCCCCCCCCCCCCCCCCCCCCCCCCCCCCCCCCCCCCCCCCCCCCCCCCCCCCCCCCCCCCCCCCCCCCCCCCCCCCCCCCCCCCCCCCCCCCCCCCCCCCCCCCCCCCCCCCCCCCCCCCCCCCCCCCCCCCCCCCCCCCCCCCCCCCCCCCCCCCCCCCCCCCCCCCCCCCCCCCCCCCCCCCCCCCCCCCCCCCCCCCCCCCCCCCCCCCCCCCCCCCCCCCCCCCCCCCCCCCCCCCCCCCCCCCCCCCCCCCCCCCCCCCCCCCCCCCCCCCCCCCCCCCCCCCCCCCCCCCCCCCCCCCCCCCCCCCCCCCCCCCCCCCCCCCCCCCCCCCCCCCCCCCCCCCCCCCCCCCCCCCCCCCCCCCCCCCCCCCCCCCCCCCCCCCCCCCCCCCCCCCCCCCCCCCCCCCCCCCCCCCCCCCCCCCCCCCCCCCCCCCCCCCCCCCCCCCCCCCCCCCCCCCCCCCCCCCCCCCCCCCCCCCCCCCCCCCCCCCCCCCCCCCCCCCCCCCCCCCCCCCCCCCCCCCCCCCCCCCCCCCCCCCCCCCCCCCCCCCCCCCCCCCCCCCCCCCCCCCCCCCCCCCCCCCCCCCCCCCCCCCCCCCCCCCCCCCCCCCCCCCCCCCCCCCCCCCCCCCCCCCCCCCCCCCCCCCCCCCCCCCCCCCCCCCCCCCCCCCCCCCCCCCCCCCCCCCCCCCCCCCCCCCCCCCCCCCCCCCCCCCCCCCCCCCCCCCCCCCCCCCCCCCCCCCCCCCCCCCCCCCCCCCCCCCCCCCCCCCCCCCCCCCCCCCCCCCCCCCCCCCCCCCCCCCCCCCCCCCCCCCCCCCCCCCCCCCCCCCCCCCCCCCCCCCCCCCCCCCCCCCCCCCCCCCCCCCCCCCCCCCCCCCCCCCCCCCCCCCCCCCCCCCCCCCCCCCCCCCCCCCCCCCCCCCCCCCCCCCCCCCCCCCCCCCCCCCCCCCCCCCCCCCCCCCCCCCCCCCCCCCCCCCCCCCCCCCCCCCCCCCCCCCCCCCCCCCCCCCCCCCCCCCCCCCCCCCCCCCCCCCCCCCCCCCCCCCCCCCCCCCCCCCCCCCCCCCCCCCCCCCCCCCCCCCCCCCCCCCCCCCCCCCCCCCCCCCCCCCCCCCCCCCCCCCCCCCCCCCCCCCCCCCCCCCCCCCCCCCCCCCCCCCCCCCCCCCCCCCCCCCCCCCCCCCCCCCCCCCGTTGAGATACCTGGTTTTTAAATTCTAGTAAATCCAAAACTCATGTGAAATTGATGAAACTTGGCATGGTATCATGGAGCTGCATCAACATGCTGTGGTAAAAAATTTGTCCCATTTGGGGCAGGTTTGGGTATAAGCTTCTCACAACAAGAATGATGGATTCGATAGGGAACGTCCCACCTTTGGGGACGATACGATATCCATTTCCTCTTATTGCTTTCAATTCTTTTCTCGTGTCAACATAGAACAATAGGAGTGTTGTGTCAACTTTTGGGATTTTTCGGGGTTCGTTTGGACATTTTTACGCATTAACTGAGTTTTCAATGCATTTATGTGCATAATTCAAATTTGAACTACATGCACATGCTCCGGTGCATATATATTGGTTGAAAATCAAATTTGTGTCCTTTGGTGCATGCTTAGGTCCCATGCAAGAAATGAGAATGAATTTCAAACACCAGGGCACCGTTGATTGCCAGCAAAACGTTGAGATACCTGGTTTTTAAATTCTAGTAAATCCAAAACTCGTCTAAAATTCATGAAACTTGGCATGGTATCATGGAGCAGCATCAACATCCCGTGGTAAAAAAATTGTCCCATTTGGGGCAGGTTTGGGTATATGCTTCTCACAAACTAGAGCTCCTCACAACATGCATGATGGTTTCGGTAGGGAACGTGCCACCTTTGGGGACGGAACATTATCCGTTGCCTCTTATTGCTTTCAAAAAAATTCTAGTGTCAACGTAGAACAACAGGAGTGTTGTGTTTAATCTTGGAATTTTTCGGGGTTCGTTTGGCCTTTTTTATACATTAACTTGGTTTTCTAGGCATTTTATCTGCATAATTCAAATTTGAACTACAAGCACATGCTCCGGTGCATATAAATTGGTTGAAATATCAAATCTGTGTCCTTGTGTGCATGCTTAGGTCCCATGCAAGAGATGGGAATGAATTTCAAACACCAGGGCACTCTTGATTGCCGGCAAAACATTGAGATGCCTGCTTTTTAAATTCTAGTAAAACCAAAACTCGTTTGAAATTCATGAAACTTGGCATGGTATCATGGAGCGGCATCAACATGACGTGGTAAAAAATTTGTCCCATTTGGGGCAGGTTTGGGTATAAGCTTCTCACAAACCAGAGCTTCTCACAACAAGCATGATGGTTTCGATAGGGAACGTCCCATCTTTGGGGACGAAACGATATCCGTTGCCTCTTATTGCTTTTAAATTTTTTTCTCATGTCAACATTGAACAACAGGAGTGTTGTGTCAATTTTTGTGATTTTTCGGGGTTCATTTGGATATTTTTATGCATTAACTGAGTTTTCAATGCATTTATGTGCATAATTCAAATTTGAACTACATGCACATGCTCCAGTGCATATAAATTAGTTGAAAAATCAAATATGTGTCCTTGGGTGCATGCTTAGGTCCCATGCAAGAAATTGGAATGAATTTCAAACACCAGGGCACCGTTGATTGCCGGCAAAACGTTGAGATACCTGGTTTTTAAATTCTAGTAAATCCAAAACTTGTCTGGAATTAATGAAACTTGGCATGGTATCATGGAGTGGCATCAACATGTCATTGTAAAAAAATTATCCCATTTGGGGCAGGTTTGGGTATAAGCTTCTCACATACCAGAGCTTCTCACAACAAGCATCATGGTTTCGATAGGGAACGTCCCATCTTTGGGGACGAAACGATATCCATTGCCTCTTATTGCTTTCAATTTTTTTCTCGTGTCAACATAGAACAATAGGAGTGTTGTGTCAACTTTTGGGATTTGGGGGGGGGGGGGGGGGGGGGGGGGGGGGGGGGGGGGGGGGGGGGGGGGGGGGGGGGGGGGGGGGGGGGGGGGGGGGGGGGGGGGGGGGGGGGGGGGGGGGGGGGGGGGGGGGGGGGGGGGGGGGGGGGGGGGGGGGGGGGGGGGGGGGGGGGGGGGGGGGGGGGGGGGGGGGGGGGGGGGGGGGGGGGGGGGGGGGGGGGGGGGGGGGGGGGGGGGGGGGGGGGGGGGGGGGGGGGGGGGGGGGGGGGGGGGGGGGGGGGGGGGGGGGGGGGGGGGGGGGGGGGGGGGGGGGGGGGGGGGGGGGGGGGGGGGGGGGGGGGGGGGGGGGGGGGGGGGGGGGGGGGGGGGGGGGGGGGGGGGGGGGGGGGGGGGGGGGGGGGGGGGGGGGGGGGGGGGGGGGGGGGGGGGGGGGGGGGGGGGGGGGGGGGGGGGGGGGGGGGGGGGGGGGGGGGGGGGGGGGGGGGGGGGGGGGGGGGGGGGGGGGCTTGGGTGCATGCTTAGGTCCCATGGAAGAAATGGGAATGAATTTCAAACACCAGGGCACCGTTGATTGCCGGCAAAACGTTGAGATACCTGGTTTTTAAATTCTAGTAAATCCAAAACTTGTCTAAAATTCATGAAACTTGGCATGGTATCATGGAGCGGCATCAACATGCCGTGGTAAAAAATTTGTCCCATTTGGGGTAGGTTTGGGTATATGCTTCTCACAAACTAGAGCTCCTCACAACAAGCATGATGGTTTCGGGAGGGAACGTGCCACCTTTGGGGACGGAACATTATCCGTTGCCTCTTATTGCTTTCAAAAAAATTCTAGTGTCAACGTAGAACAACAGGAGTGTTGTGTTTAATCTTGGAATTTTTGGGGTTCGTTTGGCCTTTTTTAAACATTAACTCGGTTTTCTAGGCATTTTATGTGCATAATTCAAATTTGAAGTAGAAGCACACGCTCCGGTGCATATAAATTGGTTGAAATATCAAATATGTGTCCTTGCGTGCATGCTTAGGTCCCATGCAAGAGATGGGAATGAATTTCAAACACCGGGGCACTCTTGATTGCCGGCAAAACGTTGAGATGCCTGGTTTTTAAATTCTAGTAAATCCAGGGGGGGGGGGGGGGGGGGGGGGGGGGGGGGGGGGGGGGGGGGGGGGGGGGGGGGGGGGGGGGGGGGGGGGGGGGGGGGGGGGGGGGGGGGGGGGGGGGGGGGGGGGGGGGGGGGGGGGGGGGGGGGGGGGGGGGGGGGGGGGGGGGGGGGGGGGGGGGGGGGGGGGGGGGGGGGGGGGGGGGGGGGGGGGGGGGGGGGGGGGGGGGGGGGGGGGGGGGGGGGGGGGGGGGGGGGGGGGGGGGGGGGGGGGGGGGGGGGGGGGGGGGGGGGGGGGGGGGGGGGGGGGGGGGGGGGGGGGGGGGGGGGGGGGGGGGGGGGGGGGGGGGGGGGGGGGGGGGGGGGGGGGGGGGGGGGGGGGGGGGGGGGGGGGGGGGGGGGGGGGGGGGGGGGGGGGGGGGGGGGGGGGGGGGGGGGGGGGGGGGGGGGGGGGGGGGGGGGGGGGGGGGGGGGGGGGGGGGGGGGGGGGGGGGGGGGGGGGGGGGGGGGGGGGGGGGGGGGGGGGGGGGGGGGGGGGGGGGGGGGGGGGGGGGGGGGGGGGGGGGGGGGGGGGGGGGGGGGGGGGGGGGGGGGGGGGGGGGGGGGGGGGGGGGGGGGGGGGGGGGGGGGGGGGGGGGGGGGGGGGGGGGGGGGGGGGGGGGGGGGGGGGGGGGGGGGGGGGGGGGGGGGGGGGGGGGGGGGGGGGGGGGGGGGGGGGGGGGGGGGGGGGGGGGGGGGGGGGGGGGGGGGGGGGGGGGGGGGGGGGGGGGGGGGGGGGGGGGGGGGGGGGGGGGGGGGGGGGGGGGGGGGGGGGGGGGGGGGGGGGGGGGGGGGGGGGGGGGGGGGGGGGGGGGGGGGGGGGGGGGGGGGGGGGGGGGGGGGGGGGGGGGGGGGGGGGGGGGGGGGGGGGGGGGGGGGGGGGGGGGGGGGGGGGGGGGGGGGGGGGGGGGGGGGGGGGGGGGGGGGGGGGGGGGGGGGGGGGGGGGGGGGGGGGGGGGGGGGGGGGGGGGGGGGGGGGGGGGGGGGGGGGGGGGGGGGGGGGGGGGGGGGGGGGGGGGGGGGGGGGGGGGGGGGGGGGGGGGGGGGGGGGGGGGGGGGGGGGGGGGGGGGGGGGGGGGGGGGGGGGGGGGGGGGGGGGGGGGGGGGGGGGGGGGGGGGGGGGGGGGGGGGGGGGGGGGGGGGGGGGGGGGGGGGGGGGGGGGGGGGGGGGGGGGGGGGGGGGGGGGGGGGGGGGGGGGGGGGGGGGGGGGGGGGGGGGGGGGGGGGGGGGGGGGGGGGGGGGGGGGGGGGGGGGGGGGGGGGGGGGGGGGGGGGGGGGGGGGGGGGGGGGGGGGGGGGGGGGGGGGGGGGGGGGGGGGGGGGGGGGGGGGGGGGGGGGGGGGGGGGGGGGGGGGGGGGGGGGGGGGGGGGGGGGGGGGGGGGGGGGGGGGGGGGGGGGGGGGGGGGGGGGGGGGGGGGGGGGGGGGGGGGGGGGGGGGGGGGGGGGGGGGGGGGGGGGGGGGGGGGGGGGGGGGGGGGGGGGGGGGGGGGGGGGGGGGGGGGGGGGGGGGGGGGGGGGGGGGGGGGGGGGGGGGGGGGGGGGGGGGGGGGGGGGGGGGGGGGGGGGGGGGGGGGGGGGGGGGGGGGGGGGGGGGGGGGGGGGGGGGGGGGGGGGGGGGGGGGGGGGGGGGGGGGGGGGGGGGGGGGGGGGGGGGGGGGGGGGGGGGGGGGGGGGGGGGGGGGGGGGGGGGGGGGGGGGGGGGGGGGGGGGGGGGGGGGGGGGGGGGGGGGGGGGGGGGGGGGGGGGGGGGGGGGGGGGGGGGGGGGGGGGGGGGGGGGGGGGGGGGGGGGGGGGGGGGGGGGGGGGGGGGGGGGGGGGGGGGGGGGGGGGGGGGGGGGGGGGGGGGGGGGGGGGGGGGGGGGGGGGGGGGGGGGGGGGGGGGGGGGGGGGGGGGGGGGGGGGGGGGGGGGGGGGGGGGGGGGGGGGGGGGGGGGGGGGGGGGGGGGGGGGGGGGGGGGGGGGGGGGGGGGGGGGGGGGGGGGGGGGGGGGGGGGGGGGGGGGGGGGGGGGGGGGGGGGGGGGGGGGGGGGGGGGGGGGGGGGGGGGGGGGGGGGGGGGGGGGGGGGGGGGGGGGGGGGGGGGGGGGGGGGGGGGGGGGGGGGGGGGGGGGGGGGGGGGGGGGGGGGGGGGGGGGGGGGGGGGGGGGGGGGGGGGGGGGGGGGGGGGGGGGGGGGGGGGGGGGGGGGGGGGGGGGGGGGGGGGGGGGGGGGGGGGGGGGGGGGGGGGGGGGGGGGGGGGGGGGGGGGGGGGGGGGGGGGGGGGGGGGGGGGGGGGGGGGGGGGGGGGGGGGGGGGGGGGGGGGGGGGGGGGGGGGGGGGGGGGGGGGGGGGGGGGGGGGGGGGGGGGGGGGGGGGGGGGGGGGGGGGGGGGGGGGGGGGGGGGGGGGGGGGGGGGGGGGGGGGGGGGGGGGGGGGGGGGGGGGGGGGGGGGGGGGGGGGGGGGGGGGGGGGGGGGGGGGGGGGGGGGGGGGGGGGGGGGGGGGGGGGGGGGGGGGGGGGGGGGGGGGGGGGGGGGGGGGGGGGGGGGGGGGGGGGGGGGGGGGGGGGGGGGGGGGGGGGGGGGGGGGGGGGGGGGGGGGGGGGGGGGGGGGGGGGGGGGGGGGGGGGGGGGGGGGGGGGGGGGGGGGGGGGGGGGGGGGGGGGGGGGGGGGGGGGGGGGGGGGGGGGGGGGGGGGGGGGGGGGGGGGGGGGGGGGGGGGGGGGGGGGGGGGGGGGGGGGGGGGGGGGGGGGGGGGGGGGGGGGGGGGGGGGGGGGGGGGGGGGGGGGGGGGGGGGGGGGGGGGGGGGGGGGGGGGGGGGGGGGGGGGGGGGGGGGGGGGGGGGGGGGGGGGGGGGGGGGGGGGGGGGGGGGGGGGGGGGGGGGGGGGGGGGGGGGGGGGGGGGGGGGGGGGGGGGGGGGGGGGGGGGGGGGGGGGGGGGGGGGGGGGGGGGGGGGGGGGGGGGGGGGGGGGGGGGGGGGGGGGGGGGGGGGGGGGGGGGGGGGGGGGGGGGGGGGGGGGGGGGGGGGGGGGGGGGGGGGGGGGGGGGGGGGGGGGGGGGGGGGGGGGGGGGGGGGGGGGGGGGGGGGGGGGGGGGGGGGGGGGGGGGGGGGGGGGGGGGGGGGGGGGGGGGGGGGGGGGGGGGGGGGGGGGGGGGGGGGGGGGGGGGGGGGGGGGGGGGGGGGGGGGGGGGGGGGGGGGGGGGGGGGGGGGGGGGGGGGGGGGGGGGGGGGGGGGGGGGGGGGGGGGGGGGGGGGGGGGGGGGGGGGGGGGGGGGGGGGGGGGGGGGGGGGGGGGGGGGGGGGGGGGGGGGGGGGGGGGGGGGGGGGGGGGGGGGGGGGGGGGGGGGGGGGGGGGGGGGGGGGGGGGGGGGGGGGGGGGGGGGGGGGGGGGGGGGGGGGGGGGGGGGGGGGGGGGGGGGGGGGGGGGGGGGGGGGGGGGGGGGGGGGGGGGGGGGGGGGGGGGGGGGGGGGGGGGGGGGGGGGGGGGGGGGGGGGGGGGGGGGGGGGGGGGGGGGGGGGGGGGGGGGGGGGGGGGGGGGGGGGGGGGGGGGGGGGGGGGGGGGTCGATAGGGAACGTCCCACCATTGGGGACGAAACGATATCCATTGCCTCTTATTGCTTTCAAATTTTTTCTCGTGTCAACATAGAACAACAGGAGTGTTGTGTCAATTTTTGTTATTTTTCGGGGTTTGTTTGGACATTTTTATGCATTAACTAAGTTTTCAATGCATTTATGTGCATAATTCAAATTTGAACTACATGCACATGCTCCAGTGCATATAAATTGGTTGAAAAATCAAATATGTGTCCTTAGGTGCATGCTTAGGTCCCATGCAAGAAATGGGAATGAATTTCAAACACCAGGGCAACGTTGATTGCCGGCAAAACATTGAGATACCTTGTTTTTAAATTCTAGTAAATCCAAAACTCGTCTGAAATTCATGAAACTTGGCATGGTATCATGGAGCGGCATCAACATGCCGTGGTAAAAAATTTATCCCATTTGGGGCAGGTTGGGTATAAGCTTCTCACAAACCAGAGCTTCTCACAACAAGCATGATGGTTTCGATAGGGAACGTCCCACCTTTGCGGACGAAAGGATATCCATTGCCTCTTATTGCTTTCAATTTTTTTCTCATGTCAACATAGAACAACAGGAGTGTTGTGTCAATTTTTGGGATTTTTGGGATTCGTTTGGACATTTTACGCATTAACTGAGTTTTCAATTCATTTATGTGCATAATTCAAATTGGAACTACATGCACATGCTCCGGAGCATATAAATTGGTTGCAAAATCAAATTTATGTCCTTGGGTGCATGCTTAGGTCCCATGCAAGAAATGGGAATGAATTTCAAACACCAGGGCTCCGTTGATTGCCGGCAAAACGTTGAGATGCCTGGTTTTTAAATTCTAGTAAATCCAAAACTCGTCTGAAATTCATGAAACTTGGCATGGTATCATGGAGCGGCATCAACATGCCGTGGTAAAAAATTTGTCCCATTTGGGGCAGGTTTGGGTATAAGCTTCTCACAACAAGAATGATGGTTTCGATAGGGAATGTCCCACCTTTGGGGACGATACGATATCCATTTCCTCTTATTGCTTTCAAATTTTTTCTCGTGTCAACATAGAACAACAGGAGTGTTGTGACAATTTTTGTGATTTTTCGGGGTTCGTTTGGACATTTTTATGCATTAACTGA
>JAAAWM010008498.1:0-14485 GCA_036873465.1 Thinopyrum obtusiflorum
CTAATATATAGTGGAGTGGTTTTCTTATTCTCTCCATAACAATCGTTTTAAATAGTGTAAGTACGAAACGAAACTCTTTATTTAACGTACCAGTGAAGAAAACTACTACTACTTCCGATGAACTAACGATCCACGCGTCCTAGTCACACTTCCTGTCCTTCACGTGCGGTACACTACCCTCCCTTAAGTGAACAACCACACATGAGCCAAATTATCGGAAACGTGTGAGAGTGTGTACAAATAAAGAATTTTAATTTCAATTATCGGAAAGGTTTGAGAGTATGTACAGTTTGCCCTCTCTAATAATTATGGTTTGTTGTGTTCGGCCTAAACTTGGTCAAACTTTACAAAGTTTGACTTCAGTCAAATCTAATATGCGGAGTAAATAAAAATGGAGGGCTACTACGTCCATCCGGGTTTTTAGTCCACACCATTTTTTTAATCAAAGTTAATAGCTGGACAAATAAAATTATAGGGGAGCTGGAGACAAAGTTGTGAGAAGGCTTAAAAATCAATACAAAACTTATGCTCTTAGTACCAACGTCGATCCTTCTTCGAGGAAACATTTGGTTCATAGCCAATTGTGTGATAAAATTGCACCAACGTGAAAGACGACTGCGTCTCCAACGCAACCAAGGTGAACTGACGAAGGATATCATCTTTGTGGGTAACAAGCAAAGAGCACTGATGGAAGACAGCTTGTTTTTCATTGAAAATCGATCAGCTTCACCAGCCGACGCAACCATGAGGCGCAACCATGAGCATCGATAGGTCATCGTGGTGATGCATCATCCATTTGGCATCAAGTTTGGGTGAGGCACCTATGAAGTTCGACAAATCCTCACTGTGGTCTGTTTCTTCTCAGTAGTCAAGCTCGAGGAAGGAAGAACCATGTGGCAGAGGACAGTGAGGCGGAACAACAATGGCCATCCAATTTTGTGCAGTTCCACTAAAATTGAGGAAGACATGCCCGGGTATGGAGATACGCATCGCTGTTTCCAAAAATATAAAAAAGGGATACAGTGTTGTTACTTTGTTTTACAAGATTAACAACGACATCTCAATTGTCAATAAGAATTATGAAAAGTACACCAACAAACAGAAGCATCATGATTATCTTGATGGGAACTAAACCAGGATACCCGAGAAAAAAAGCATTTCTTCATTTAACCAGTGATAGTACTCCTATTAGATTAGCAGCAGCAATAGGAGCATATGGACAATGACCGCACAACCACCATGTACTTTTTGTCGAAACAACATCTATACCTCCACCGAGGCATAAATCAGGACAACTTTTTGAGTGGCATTTCCTCTATAATAGTAGGTGATGTTGGACCAGCCGACGAACCCTAGCTACTATACATGGGGAGCTGGGGAGTAGTCGCATAGAAGAAAACCCGCATGCGGCGACCTGGGGAGCTGGACCAGTACAAGAAGTTATACCTCAGGTGGGCGAGATGTTGCTTAGGCGGGCGGGCGGGATCTGCCCACACGACGGCAGCGAACAAGGGCGCGGAGGACCTTCGTCCGCGCCAGCGCTGGCTCCGAGAGGACGGTGCGCATTGGCTTCCTCCATCGCCGACGGCGACAACGTCAACGCTGCACCTCCTCACCTCCCGCAGCGGACGGGATTCGGCCGGATCTATGACCACCGGTGAGGAGAGAGATAGTGTGGACAATGTCATCTTGTTTTGATATGGAGAGGGTGAGAGAGCGAGACGCGAGAAACTCTATCAAACAAGAGGCTATAATGGAGTAAAACAATCTCTCCATAGCAGTGGTTTTAAATAGAATACGCGCGTTCCCGGAAAAAAGAAACAAAAACTGGCGGATAATTTTTTAACGTACCAAGAAAGAAAACTCGATCAAAAACACGCCCCCGCTTCCAGGTCGCGAGAGTCGTGGCGCACACACACACATAGACATAGACATGCATATTCGTGTTTACGTAAAATTCCATTTCCATCTCCATCTCCTATCATATTTGTCCAACTGGCACATTATTTACGTTGTTAATTATATACGCGGCAATATTAACGTACATCATCTCTTGTTTGCGGGCGTCCGGACCACTGCCACGGCCGCTCCTGACCAACCCAAACCCTCTTCATCACCCGCGCATGCTTCCCGCCCGAAACGGTCAGTGCCGCATTCATGCCTGGCAAGAGCGGACGCGACCTCTCACTGGCGCCGGCATTGAAGCGGCGCGCCAGCCGAGAGAGCGTCGTCCGCGCCGCTTCCTGGTGCACGCGACTGCTCTGCGTTCAAAGGTCGCAATAGCCGGCCACAACATGCATGTAAAAAGTTCTTGGGAGTCCGTGCTACAGCTAGCTGTCCTCCCCCAACTCGTTAATCTCTTCCAGTAGTACTAGTACTCCATGGCGTGATCCATTGACAAGCAGGCCGGAAAGTTATCGTATACTCGGTTTGCGGTGAGTGGCATGCCGAGCGACCGTCTGGGGTCGAGCCATGGAGGAGGGTGAGACACGAATGCGACAGACGTGATTTAAACGTTGGTTTTGCTCGATGGCGCGATCCAACGAGACGAAATGTTGGTTTCTCTCCGTTTCCATTTTTTCTCTGGAAAAACAGAAACTTTCCACTCCATTTTCATTCCTGGGGGGGGGGGGGGGGGGGGGGGGGGGGGGGGGGGGGGGGGGGGGGGGGGGGGGGGGGGGGGGGGGGGGGGGGGGGGGGGGGGGGGGGGGGGGGGGGGGGGGGGGGGGGGGGGGGGGGGGGGGGGGGGGGGGGGGGGGGGGGGGGGGGGGGGGGGGGGGGGGGGGGGGGGGGGGGGGGGGGGGGGGGGGGGGGGGGGGGGGGGGGGGGGGGGGGGGGGGGGGGGGGGGGGGGGGGGGGGGGGGGGGGGGGGGGGGGGGGGGGGGGGGGGGGGGGGGGGGGGGGGGGGGGGGGGGGGGGGGGGGGGGGGGGGGGGGGGGGGGGGGGGGGGGGGGGGGGGGGGGGGGGGGGGGGGGGGGGGGGGGGGGGGGGGGGGGGGGGGGGGGGGGGGGGGGGGGGGGGGGGGGGGGGGGGGGGGGGGGGGGGGGGGGGGGGGGGGGGGGGGGGGGGGGGGGGGGGGGGGGGGGGGGGGGGGGGGGGGGGGGGGGGGGGGGGGGGGGGGGGGGGGGGGGGGGGGGGGGGGGGGGGGGGGGGGGGGGGGGGGGGGGGGGGGGGGGGGGGGGGGGGGGGGGGGGGGGGGGGGGGGGGGGGGGGGGGGGGGGGGGGGGGGGGGGGGGGGGGGGGGGGGGGGGGGGGGGGGGGGGGGGGGGGGGGGGGGGGGGGGGGGGGGGGGGGGGGGGGGGGGGGGGGGGGGGGGGGGGGGGGGGGGGGGGGGGGGGGGGGGGGGGGGGGGGGGGGGGGGGGGGGGGGGGGGGGGGGGGGGGGGGGGGGGGGGGGGGGGGGGGGGGGGGGGGGGGGGGGGGGGGGGGGGGGGGGGGGGGGGGGGGGGGGGGGGGGGGGGGGGGGGGGGGGGGGGGGGGGGGGGGGGGGGGGGGGGGGGGGGGGGGGGGGGGGGGGGGGGGGGGGGGGGGGGGGGGGGGGGGGGGGGGGGGGGGGGGGGGGGGGGGGGGGGGGGGGGGGGGGGGGGGGGGGGGGGGGGGGGGGGGGGGGGGGGGGGGGGGGGGGGGGGGGGGGGGGGGGGGGGGGGGGGGGGGGGGGGGGGGGGGGGGGGGGGGGGGGGGGGGGGGGGGGGGGGGGGGGGGGGGGGGGGGGGGGGGGGGGGGGGGGGGGGGGGGGGGGGGGGGGGGGGGGGGGGGGGGGGGGGGGGGGGGGGGGGGGGGGGGGGGGGGGGGGGGGGGGGGGGGGGGGGGGGGGGGGGGGGGGGGGGGGGGGGGGGGGGGGGGGGGGGGGGGGGGGGGGGGGGGGGGGGGGGGGGGGGGGGGGGGGGGGGGGGGGGGGGGGGGGGGGGGGGGGGGGGGGGGGGGGGGGGGGGGGGGGGGGGGGGGGGGGGGGGGGGGGGGGGGGGGGGGGGGGGGGGGGGGGGGGGGGGGGGGGGGGGGGGGGGGGGGGGGGGGGGGGGGGGGGGGGGGTGTCCGCCAGTTTTCGTTTCTTTTTTCCGGGAACGCGCGTATTCTATTTAAAATCACTGCCATGGAGAGATTGTTTTACTCCATTATAGCCTCTTGTTTGATAGAGTTTCTCGCGTCTCGCTCTCTCACCCTCTCCATATCAAAACAAGATGACAGTGTCCACACTATCTCTCTCCTCACCGGTGGTCACAGATCCGGCCGAATCCCGTCCGCTGCGGGAGGTGAGGAGGTGCAGCGTTGACGTTGTCGCCGTCGGCGATGGAGGAAGCCGATGCGCACCGTCCTCTCGGAGCCAGCGCTGGCGCGGACGAAGGTCCTCCGCGCCCTTGTTCGCTGCCGTCGTGTGGGCAGATCCCACCCGCCCGCCTAAGCGACATCTCGCCCACCTGAGGTATAACTTCTTGTACTGGTCCAGCTCCCCAGGTCGCTGCATGCGAGTTTTCTTCTATGCGACTACTCCCCAGCTCCCCATGTATAGTAGCTAGGGTTCGTCGGCTGGTCCAACATCACCTACTATTATAGAGGACATGCCACTCGAAAAGTTGTCCTGATTTATGCCTCGGTGGAGGTATACATTTTGTTTCGACAAAAAATACATGGTGGTTGTGCGGTCATTGTCCATATGCTCCTATTGCTGCTGCTAATCTAATACTATCACTGGTTAAATGAAGAAATGCTTTTTTTCTCGGGTATCCTGGTTTAGTTCCCATCAAGATAATCATGATGCTTCTGTTTGTTGGTGTACTTTTCATAATTCTTATTGACAATTGAGATGTCGTTGTTAATCTTGTAAAACAAAGTAACAACACTATATCCCTTTTTTATATTTTTGGAAACAGCGATGCGTATCTCCATACCCGGGCATGTCTTCCTCAATTTTAGTGGAACTGCACAAAATTGGATGGCCATTGTTGTTCTACCTCACTGTCCTCTGCCATGTGGTTCTTCCTTCCTCGAGCTTGACTACTGAGAAGAAACAGACCACAGTGAGGGGGGGGGGGGGGGGGGGGGGGGGGGGGGGGGGGGGGGGGGGGGGGGGGGGGGGGGGGGGGGGGGGGGGGGGGGGGGGGGGGGGGGGGGGGGGGGGGGGGGGGGGGGGGGGGGGGGGGGGGGGGGGGGGGGGGGGGGGGGGGGGGGGGGGGGGGGGGGGGGGGGGGGGGGGGGGGGGGGGGGGGGGGGGGGGGGGGGGGGGGGGGGGGGGGGGGGGGGGGGGGGGGGGGGGGGGGGGGGGGGGGGGGGGGGGGGGGGGGGGGGGGGGGGGGGGGGGGGGGGGGGGGGGGGGGGGGGGGGGGGGGGGGGGGGGGGGGGGGGGGGGGGGGGGGGGGGGGGGGGGGGGGGGGGGGGGGGGGGGGGGGGGGGGGGGGGGGGGGGGGGGGGGGGGGGGGGGGGGGGGGGGGGGGGGGGGGGGGGGGGGGGGGGGGGGGGGGGGGGGGGGGGGGGGGGGGGGGGGGGGGGGGGGGGGGGGGGGGGGGGGGGGGGGGGGGGGGGGGGGGGGGGGGGGGGGGGGGGGGGGGGGGGGGGGGGGGGGGGGGGGGGGGGGGGGGGGGGGGGGGGGGGGGGGGGGGGGGGGGGGGGGGGGGGGGGGGGGGGGGGGGGGGGGGGGGGGGGGGGGGGGGGGGGGGGGGGGGGGGGGGGGGGGGGGGGGGGGGGGGGGGGGGGGGGGGGGGGGGGGGGGGGGGGGGGGGGGGGGGGGGGGGGGGGGGGGGGGGGGGGGGGGGGGGGGGGGGGGGGGGGGGGGGGGGGGGGGGGGGGGGGGGGGGGGGGGGGGGGGGGGGGGGGGGGGGGGGGGGGGGGGGGGGGGGGGGGGGGGGGGGGGGGGGGGGGGGGGGGGGGGGGGGGGGGGGGGGGGGGGGGGGGGGGGGGGGGGGGGGGGGGGGGGGGGGGGGGGGGGGGGGGGGGGGGGGGGGGGGGGGGGGGGGGGGGGGGGGGGGGGGGGGGGGGGGGGGGGGGGGGGGGGGGGGGGGGGGGGGGGGGGGGGGGGGGGGGGGGGGGGGGGGGGGGGGGGGGGGGGGGGGGGGGGGGGGGGGGGGGGGGGGGGGGGGGGGGGGGGGGGGGGGGGGGGGGGGGGGGGGGGGGGGGGGGGGGGGGGGGGGGGGGGGGGGGGGGGGGGGGGGGGGGGGGGGGGGGGGGGGGGGGGGGGGGGGGGGGGGGGGGGGGGGGGGGGGGGGGGGGGGGGGGGGGGGGGGGGGGGGGGGGGGGGGGGGGGGGGGGGGGGGGGGGGGGGGGGGGGGGGGGGGGGGGGGGGGGGGGGGGGGGGGGGGGGGGGGGGGGGGGGGGGGGGGGGGGGGGGGGGGGGGGGGGGGGGGGGGGGGGGGGGGGGGGGGGGGGGGGGGGGGGGGGGGGGGGGGGGGGGGGGGGGGGGGGGGGGGGGGGGGGGGGGGGGGGGGGGGGGGGGGGGGGGGGGGGGGGGGGGGGGGGGGGGGGGGGGGGGGGGGGGGGGGGGGGGGGGGGGGGGGGGGGGGGGGGGGGGGGGGGGGGGGGGGGGGGGGGGGGGGGGGGGGGGGGGGGGGGGGGGGGGGGGGGGGGGGGGGGGGGGGGGGGGGGGGGGGGGGGGGGGGGGGGGGGGGGGGGGGGGGGGGGGGGGGGGGGGGGGGGGGGGGGGGGGGGGGGGGGGGGGGGGGGGGGGGGGGGGGGGGGGGGGGGGGGGGGGGGGGGGGGGGGGGGGGGGGGGGGGGGGGGGGGGGGGGGGGGGGGGGGGGGGGGGGGGGGGGGGGGGGGGGGGGGGGGGGGGGGGGGGGGGGGGGGGGGGGGGGGGGGGGGGGGGGGGGGGGGGGGGGGGGGGGGGGGGGGGGGGGGGGGGGGGGGGGGGGGGGGGGGGGGGGGGGGGGGGGGGGGGGGGGGGGGGGGGGGGGGGGGGGGGGGGGGGGGGGGGGGGGGGGGGGGGGGGGGGGGGGGGGGGGGGGGGGGGGGGGGGGGGGGGGGGGGGGGGGGGGGGGGGGGGGGGGGGGGGGGGGGGGGGGGGGGGGGGGGGGGGGGGGGGGGGGGGGGGGGGGGGGGGGGGGGGGGGGGGGGGGGGGGGGGGGGGGGGGGGGGGGGGGGGGGGGGGGGGGGGGGGGGGGGGGGGGGGGGGGGGGGGGGGGGGGGGGGGGGGGGGGGGGGGGGGGGGGGGGGGGGGGGGGGGGGGGGGGGGGGGGGGGGGGGGGGGGGGGGGGGGGGGGGGGGGGGGGGGGGGGGGGGGGGGGGGGGGGGGGGGGGGGGGGGGGGGGGGGGGGGGGGGGGGGGGGGGGGGGGGGGGGGGGGGGGGGGGGGGGGGGGGGGGGGGGGGGGGGGGGGGGGGGGGGGGGGGGGGGGGGGGGGGGGGGGGGGGGGGGGGGGGGGGGGGGGGGGGGGGGGGGGGGGGGGGGGGGGGGGGGGGGGGGGGGGGGGGGGGGGGGGGGGGGGGGGGGGGGGGGGGGGGGGGGGGGGGGGGGGGGGGGGGGGGGGGGGGGGGGGGGGGGGGGGGGGGGGGGGGGGGGGGGGGGGGGGGGGGGGGGGGGGGGGGGGGGGGGGGGGGGGGGGGGGGGGGGGGGGGGGGGGGGGGGGGGGGGGGGGGGGGGGGGGGGGGGGGGGGGGGGGGGGGGGGGGGGGGGGGGGGGGGGGGGGGGGGGGGGGGGGGGGGGGGGGGGGGGGGGGGGGGGGGGGGGGGGGGGGGGGGGGGGGGGGGGGGGGGGGGGGGGGGGGGGGGGGGGGGGGGGGGGGGGGGGGGGGGGGGGGGGGGGGGGGGGGGGGGGGGGGGGGGGGGGGGGGGGGGGGGGGGGGGGGGGGGGGGGGGGGGGGGGGGGGGGGGGGGGGGGGGGGGGGGGGGGGGGGGGGGGGGGGGGGGGGGGGGGGGGGGGGGGGGGGGGGGGGGGGGGGGGGGGGGGGGGGGGGGGGGGGGGGGGGGGGGGGGGGGGGGGGGGGGGGGGGGGGGGGGGGGGGGGGGGGGGGGGGGGGGGGGGGGGGGGGGGGGGGGGGGGGGGGGGGGGGGGGGGGGGGGGGGGGGGGGGGGGGGGGGGGGGGGGGGGGGGGGGGGGGGGGGGGGGGGGGGGGGGGGGGGGGGGGGGGGGGGGGGGGGGGGGGGGGGGGGGGGGGGGGGGGGGGGGGGGGGGGGGGGGGGGGGGGGGGGGGGGGGGGGGGGGGGGGGGGGGGGGGGGGGGGGGGGGGGGGGGGGGGGGGGGGGGGGGGGGGGGGGGGGGGGGGGGGGGGGGGGGGGGGGGGGGGGGGGGGGGGGGGGGGGGGGGGGGGGGGGGGGGGGGGGGGGGGGGGGGGGGGGGGGGGGGGGGGGGGGGGGGGGGGGGGGGGGGGGGGGGGGGGGGGGGGGGGGGGGGGGGGGGGGGGGGGGGGGGGGGGGGGGGGGGGGGGGGGGGGGGGGGGGGGGGGGGGGGGGGGGGGGGGGGGGGGGGGGGGGGGGGGGGGGGGGGGGGGGGGGGGGGGGGGGGGGGGGGGGGGGGGGGGGGGGGGGGGGGGGGGGGGGGGGGGGGGGGGGGGGGGGGGGGGGGGGGGGGGGGGGGGGGGGGGGGGGGGGGGGGGGGGGGGGGGGGGGGGGGGGGGGGGGGGGGGGGGGGGGGGGGGGGGGGGGGGGGGGGGGGGGGGGGGGGGGGGGGGGGGGGGGGGGGGGGGGGGGGGGGGGGGGGGGGGGGGGGGGGGGGGGGGGGGGGGGGGGGGGGGGGGGGGGGGGGGGGGGGGGGGGGGGGGGGGGGGGGGGGGGGGGGGGGGGGGGGGGGGGGGGGGGGGGGGGGGGGGGGGGGGGGGGGGGGGGGGGGGGGGGGGGGGGGGGGGGGGGGGGGGGGGGGGGGGGGGGGGGGGGGGGGGGGGGGGGGGGGGGGGGGGGGGGGGGGGGGGGGGGGGGGGGGGGGGGGGGGGGGGGGGGGGGGGGGGGGGGGGGGGGGGGGGGGGGGGGGGGGGGGGGGGGGGGGGGGGGGGGGGGGGGGGGGGGGGGGGGGGGGGGGGGGGGGGGGGGGGGGGGGGGGGGGGGGGGGGGGGGGGGGGGGGGGGGGGGGGGGGGGGGGGGGGGGGGGGGGGGGGGGGGGGGGGGGGGGGGGGGGGGGGGGGGGGGGGGGGGGGGGGGGGGGGGGGGGGGGGGGGGGGGGGGGGGGGG
Source organism: Thinopyrum obtusiflorum (assembly GCA_036873465.1). Lineage (NCBI taxonomy): Eukaryota > Viridiplantae > Streptophyta > Magnoliopsida > Poales > Poaceae > Thinopyrum > Thinopyrum obtusiflorum. The sequence continues at coordinate 9,085 of JAAAWM010008498.1, forward strand.
GGGGGGGGGGGGGGGGGGGGGGGGGGGGGGGGGGGGGGGGGGGGGGGGGGGGGGGGGGGGGGGGGGGGGGGGGGGGGGGGGGGGGGGGGGGGGGGGGGGGGGGGGGGGGGGGGGGGGGGGGGGGGGGGGGGGGGGGGGGGGGGGGGGGGGGGGGGGGGGGGGGGGGGGGGGGGGGGGGGGGGGGGGGGGGGGGGGGGGGGGGGGGGGGGGGGGGGGGGGGGGGGGGGGGGGGGGGGGGGGGGGGGGGGGGGGGGGGGGGGGGGGGGGGGGGGGGGGGGGGGGGGGGGGGGGGGGGGGGGGGGGGGGGGGGGGGGGGGGGGGGGGGGGGGGGGGGGGGGGGGGGGGGGGGGGGGGGGGGGGGGGGGGGGGGGGGGGGGGGGGGGGGGGGGGGGGGGGGGGGGGGGGGGGGGGGGGGGGGGGGGGGGGGGGGGGGGGGGGGGGGGGGGGGGGGGGGGGGGGGGGGGGGGGGGGGGGGGGGGGGGGGGGGGGGGGGGGGGGGGGGGGGGGGGGGGGGGGGGGGGGGGGGGGGGGGGGGGGGGGGGGGGGGGGGGGGGGGGGGGGGGGGGGGGGGGGGGGGGGGGGGGGGGGGGGGGGGGGGGGGGGGGGGGGGGGGGGGGGGGGGGGGGGGGGGGGGGGGGGGGGGGGGGGGGGGGGGGGGGGGGGGGGGGGGGGGGGGGGGGGGGGGGGGGGGGGGGGGGGGGGGGGGGGGGGGGGGGGGGGGGGGGGGGGGGGGGGGGGGGGGGGGGGGGGGGGGGGGGGGGGGGGGGGGGGGGGGGGGGGGGGGGGGGGGGGGGGGGGGGGGGGGGGGGGGGGGGGGGGGGGGGGGGGGGGGGGGGGGGGGGGGGGGGGGGGGGGGGGGGGGGGGGGGGGGGGGGGGGGGGGGGGGGGGGGGGGGGGGGGGGGGGGGGGGGGGGGGGGGGGGGGGGGGGGGGGGGGGGGGGGGGGGGGGGGGGGGGGGGGGGGGGGGGGGGGGGGGGGGGGGGGGGGGGGGGGGGGGGGGGGGGGGGGGGGGGGGGGGGGGGGGGGGGGGGGGGGGGGGGGGGGGGGGGGGGGGGGGGGGGGGGGGGGGGGGGGGGGGGGGGGGGGGGGGGGGGGGGGGGGGGGGGGGGGGGGGGGGGGGGGGGGGGGGGGGGGGGGGGGGGGGGGGGGGGGGGGGGGGGGGGGGGGGGGGGGGGGGGGGGGGGGGGGGGGGGGGGGGGGGGGGGGGGGGGGGGGGGGGGGGGGGGGGGGGGGGGGGGGGGGGGGGGGGGGGGGGGGGGGGGGGGGGGGGGGGGGGGGGGGGGGGGGGGGGGGGGGGGGGGGGGGGGGGGGGGGGGGGGGGGGGGGGGGGGGGGGGGGGGGGGGGGGGGGGGGGGGGGGGGGGGGGGGGGGGGGGGGGGGGGGGGGGGGGGGGGGGGGGGGGGGGGGGGGGGGGGGGGGGGGGGGGGGGGGGGGGGGGGGGGGGGGGGGGGGGGGGGGGGGGGGGGGGGGGGGGGGGGGGGGGGGGGGGGGGGGGGGGGGGGGGGGGGGGGGGGGGGGGGGGGGGGGGGGGGGGGGGGGGGGGGGGGGGGGGGGGGGGGGGGGGGGGGGGGGGGGGGGGGGGGGGGGGGGGGGGGGGGGGGGGGGGGGGGGGGGGGGGGGGGGGGGGGGGGGGGGGGGGGGGGGGGGGGGGGGGGGGGGGGGGGGGGGGGGGGGGGGGGGGGGGGGGGGGGGGGGGGGGGGGGGGGGGGGGGGGGGGGGGGGGGGGGGGGGGGGGGGGGGGGGGGGGGGGGGGGGGGGGGGGGGGGGGGGGGGGGGGGGGGGGGGGGGGGGGGGGGGGGGGGGGGGGGGGGGGGGGGGGGGGGGGGGGGGGGGGGGGGGGGGGGGGGGGGGGGGGGGGGGGGGGGGGGGGGGGGGGGGGGGGGGGGGGGGGGGGGGGGGGGGGGGGGGGGGGGGGGGGGGGGGGGGGGGGGGGGGGGGGGGGGGGGGGGGGGGGGGGGGGGGGGGGGGGGGGGGGGGGGGGGGGGGGGGGGGGGGGGGGGGGGGGGGGGGGGGGGGGGGGGGGGGGGGGGGGGGGGGGGGGGGGGGGGGGGGGGGGGGGGGGGGGGGGGGGGGGGGGGGGGGGGGGGGGGGGGGGGGGGGGGGGGGGGGGGGGGGGGGGGGGGGGGGGGGGGGGGGGGGGGGGGGGGGGGGGGGGGGGGGGGGGGGGGGGGGGGGGGGGGGGGGGGGGGGGGGGGGGGGGGGGGGGGGGGGGGGGGGGGGGGGGGGGGGGGGGGGGGGGGGGGGGGGGGGGGGGGGGGGGGGGGGGGGGGGGGGGGGGGGGGGGGGGGGGGGGGGGGGGGGGGGGGGGGGGGGGGGGGGGGGGGGGGGGGGGGGGGGGGGGGGGGGGGGGGGGGGGGGGGGGGGGGGGGGGGGGGGGGGGGGGGGGGGGGGGGGGGGGGGGGGGGGGGGGGGGGGGGGGGGGGGGGGGGGGGGGGGGGGGGGGGGGGGGGGGGGGGGGGGGGGGGGGGGGGGGGGGGGGGGGGGGGGGGGGGGGGGGGGGGGGGGGGGGGGGGGGGGGGGGGGGGGGGGGGGGGGGGGGGGGGGGGGGGGGGGGGGGGGGGGGGGGGGGGGGGGGGGGGGGGGGGGGGGGGGGGGGGGGGGGGCCGAGCGCTCCTATTTGTAACAGGATATGAGCCAGAATTAAGCAAGAATTGTGCCGAGTGTTCCATGCAATCAACTTCCATTATCACATGCGAGAACCCTCGAAGAGAACCAAATGTGTTAAAGATTGCTTTATCACATTTTAAAAATATAATAAGAGTGCAGACGCTCCTCCATCCGGTTCCTAGTACTAGTATAGTACCTCTATAGACTATAGTAGTAGTACTAGTACTAGTAAACTTTGCGCTTGGCTGTTTGCCTCTTCGGGAAGTGCAACAATAATAGTACTAGTATAGTGTATGCTTCTGGCAATCTGATACCGAATTAACTGTTGCACGTCCACCGCCTGAGCGAAGGACAGCTTGCATTAGTCAAAAGTTTCTCCTTGTCCTGCGAGCCACCGCGCGCAAGCTTCTCCCGTCCTGCAAGCTTCTCCTCGTTCGGCAAGTTGACGGGACACAGCAAAGTAATGCTAGTCCATACTGCCTCCTCTGCAGTTAATATGGCTTAATTTCAAACTAGATAAATACACTGTCTGTCACTGTATATTTGTAAAAATATAGTCAGTGGACTTCATAATACGCTCATTGCGCTCAATATATACATTTTCCGGTGTTTATACAGTCACTAGCTCACCCTGGCTGAGTATGTGTGTGCATGCACGTGTAGGTTGAGCACTTGAGCGTGACCGTGTGTGTTCCGTCGTGTGCTCGGACATGCATGCATTAGGGCGTCGCGCATTTTTGCGTCCATGTGTACGTGTGACTGTTGCATACACGTAGGGGGAGTACGTGTAGGGGGCACTAAAGGAGCAGTCAAATCACACAGTAAGTTAGTCGGAAGAAGCAACCATCATTTCACTCTTCAATGACACGTACGCAATATAAAATGGTTGATATGGAGAGAAAAAGGAAACCACTATATATACACTAGCAGGAGCCTAAGCTACAAGCCTGCTTGCTTGGGTTGCTCTCTTCACAAGCATAGAACGACGGTGGCCACACCGCTGGTCACATATCCGGCCTGATCCCGCAGCTGGGGGAAGGGAATAATGTTCTGCGTAGACGCGGTCGACATCGGCGAGGGAGAAAATCCACAGTCGGTGCGTCCCAATCGGGGGTCACCGCGGTATGGGCCGATGCCGGGGGGGGGGGGGGGGGGGGGGTGTCTCACCCTCCTCCACGGCTCGACCCCACACGGTCGCTCGGCATGCCACTCACCGCAAACCGAGTATATGATAACTTTCCCGCCTGCTTGTTCTACCGGCTTCTACTTGTGATGAGTTTATGTCTCATGAACTAGTGCCAGTACTATTATTCTAATCACACTTCTTCAATATCTTTGCCATCAGGGATGCTCAGCTCGATTTTAGTGGAACTGCACAAAAGCATTGTATGATCCGAGGGTGCCAGCCATCTTTCCTTCGACAGGTTCTACCTGGCCAGGAAATTAAATCCTGTTTAGGGTTTAGGGTTTAAGTCGTAGTGACCCCATCAGTAGTTTTTCTTTCGTACACGCTCTCACAACTTTTGTCTTTAGTTGTGAAGTAAATATTGGCTATGATCTATGAATCATTGAGATGCATCAGCATGCGTGTTAGTTTTCCTTTGTATTTGATGGAATGTTGTAACGGGGCAACCTTGGAGTCGGCATGAAAATGGAGTGGAAAGTTTCCGTTTTTCCGGAGAAAAAATGGAAACGGAGAGAAACCAATGTTTCGTTTCGTTGGATCGCGCCATCGAGCAAAACCAACGTTTAAATCACGTCTGTCGCGTTCGTGTCTCACCCTCCTCCACGGCTCGACCCCACACGGTCGCTCGGCATGCCACTCACCGCAAACCGAGTATATGATAACTTTCCCGCCTGCTTGTCGATGGATCGCGCCATGGAGTACTAGTACTACTGGAAGATATTGACGAGTTGGGGGAGGACAGCTAGCTGTAGCACGGACTCCCAAGAACTTTTTACATGCATGTTGTGGCCGGCTATTGCGACCTTTGAACGCGGAGCAGTCGCGTGCACCAGGAAGCGGCGCGGGCGACGCTCTCTCGGCCGGCGCGCCGCTTCAATGCCGGCGCCAGTGAGAGGTCGCGTCCGCTCTGGCCGGGCATGAATGCGGCACTGACCGTTTCGGGTGGGAAGCACGCGCGGGTGATGAAGAGGGTTCGGGTTGGTCAGGAGCGGCCGTGGCAGCGGTCCGGACGCCCGCAAACAAGAGATGTTGTACGTTAATATTGCCGCGTATATAATTAACAACATAAATAATGTGCCAGTTGGACAAATATGATTGGAGATGGAGATGGAAATGTAATTTTACGTAAACACGGATATGCATGTCTATGTCTATGTGTGTGTGTGCGACGACTCTCGCGACCTGGAAGCGGGGGCGTGTTTTTGATCGAGTTTTCTTTCTTGGTACGTTAAAAAATTGTCCGCCAGTTTTCGTTTCTTTTTTCCGGGAACGCGCATATTCTATTTAAAACCACTGCTATGGAGAGATTGTTTTACTCCATTATAGCCTCTTGTTTGATAGAGTTTCTCGCGTCTCGCTCTCTCACCCTCTCCATATCAAAACAAGATGACAATGTCCACACTATCTCTCTCCTCACCGGTGGTCACAGATCCGGCCGAATCCCGTCCGCTGCGCGAGGTGAGGAGGTGCAGCGTTGACGTTGTCGCCGTCGGCGATGGAGGAAGCCGATGCGCACCGTCCTCTCGGAGCCAGCGCTGGCGCGGACGAAGGTCCCCCGCGCCCTTGTTCGCTGCCGTCGTGTGGGCAGATCCCGCCCGCCCGCCTAAG
>JAAAWM010008499.1:0-12500 GCA_036873465.1 Thinopyrum obtusiflorum
AACTTTCATATAAAGTGCATTGAATACTATGTGAAGTTTGATTCCTTATGATTTTTTTGAGATATAAAGATGGTGATATTCGAGTCATGCTAGTGAGTAATTGTGGATTGGTAGAAATACTTGTGTTAAAGTTTGTTATTCCCGTAGCATGCACGTATGGTGAACCATTATGTGATGAAGTCGGAGCATGATTTATTTATTTATTGTCTTCCTTATGAGTGGCGGTCGGGGATGAGCAATGGTCTTTTCCTACCAATCTATCCCCCTAGGAGCAAGCACGTAGTACTTTTTGAATGACTAATATACTTTTGCAATAATTATGTCAGTTCTTTATGACTAATGTTGAGTCCATGGATTATACGCACTCTCACCCTTCCACCATTGCTAGCCTCTCTAGTACCGCACAACTTTCGCCGGTGCCTTACACCCACCATACACCTTCCTCAAAACATCCACCATACCTACCTATTATGTCATTTCCATAGCCATTCCGAGATATATTGCCATGCAACTTGCCAGCGTTCCATTTATTATGACACATACCATCATTGCCATATTGCTTTGCATGATCGTAAGATAGCTAGCATGATGTTTACATGGCTTGTCCGTTTATTGATGTCATTTGCTACGCTGGATCATTGCACATCCCGGTACACTGCCGGAGGCATTCATATAGAGTCATATTTTGTTCTAAGTATCAAGTTGTAATTCTTGGGGGGGGGGGGGGGGGGGGGGGGGGGGGGGGGGGGGGGGGGGGGGGGGGGGGGGGGGGGGGGGGGGGGGGGGGGGGGGGGGGGGGGGGGGGGGGGGGGGGGGGGGGGGGGGGGGGGGGGGGGGGGGGGGGGGGGGGGGGGGGGGGGGGGGGGGGGGGGGGGGGGGGGGGGGGGGGGGGGGGGGGGGGGGGGGGGGGGGGGGGGGGGGGGGGGGGGGGGGGGGGGGGGGGGGGGGGGGGGGGGGGGGGGGGGGGGGGGGGGGGGGGGGGGGGGGGGGGGGGGGGGGGGGGGGGGGGGGGGGGGGGGGGGGGGGGGGGGGGGGGGGGGGGGGGGGGGGGGGGGGGGGGGGGGGGGGGGGGGGGGGGGGGGGGGGGGGGGGGGGGGGGGGGGGGGGGGGGGGGGGGGGGGGGGGGGGGGGGGGGGGGGGGGGGGGGGGGGGGGGGGGGGGGGGGGGGGGGGGGGGGGGGGGGGGGGGGGGGGGGGGGGGGGGGGGGGGGGGGGGGGGGGGGGGGGGGGGGGGGGGGGGGGGGGGGGGGGGGGGGGGGGGGGGGGGGGGGGGGGGGGGGGGGGGGGGGGGGGGGGGGGGGGGGGGGGGGGGGGGGGGGGGGGGGGGGGGGGGGGGGGGGGGGGGGGGGGGGGGGGGGGGGGGGGGGGGGGGGGGGGGGGGGGGGGGGGGGGGGGGGGGGGGGGGGGGGGGGGGGGGGGGGGGGGGGGGGGGGGGGGGGGGGGGGGGGGGGGGGGGGGGGGGGGGGGGGGGGGGGGGGGGGGGGGGGGGGGGGGGGGGGGGGGGGGGGGGGGGGGGGGGGGGGGGGGGGGGGGGGGGGGGGGGGGGGGGGGGGGGGGGGGGGGGGGGGGGGGGGGGGGGGGGGGGGGGGGGGGGGGGGGGGGGGGGGGGGGGGGGGGGGGGGGGGGGGGGGGGGGGGGGGGGGGGGGGGGGGGGGGGGGGGGGGGGGGGGGGGGGGGGGGGGGGGGGGGGGGGGGGGGGGGGGGGGGGGGGGGGGGGGGGGGGGGGGGGGGGGGGGGGGGGGGGGGGGGGGGGGGGGGGGGGGGGGGGGGGGGGGGGGGGGGGGGGGGGGGGGGGGGGGGGGGGGGGGGGGGGGGGGGGGGGGGGGGGGGGGGGGGGGGGGGGGGGGGGGGGGGGGGGGGGGGGGGGGGGGGGGGGGGGGGGGGGGGGGGGGGGGGGGGGGGGGGGGGGGGGGGGGGGGGGGGGGGGGGGGGGGGGGGGGGGGGGGGGGGGGGGGGGGGGGGGGGGGGGGGGGGGGGGGGGGGGGGGGGGGGGGGGGGGGGGGGGGGGGGGGGGGGGGGGGGGGGGGGGGGGGGGGGGGGGGGGGGGGGGGGGGGGGGGGGGGGGGGGGGGGGGGGGGGGGGGGGGGGGGGGGGGGGGGGGGGGGGGGGGGGGGGGGGGGGGGGGGGGGGGGGGGGGGGGGGGGGGGGGGGGGGGGGGGGGGGGGGGGGGGGGGGGGGGGGGGGGGGGGGGGGGGGGGGGGGGGGGGGGGGGGGGGGGGGGGGGGGGGGGGGGGGGGGGGGGGGGGAGCTCTTCTAAAGTGGTTTCAGTTCTGGACTTGTTTTGCTGCGGCGTTTATATGCTGCTTTGTTCCCTATATTTGCACTGGTGGTGAACTTTGATGCCCAGTGGATGTAATATGTGTAATAGGCGTGATAGCCTAGCGTAAGTTGCTTGCCTATTTATTTCCTTATTGTCTTGTTTATTTGTTTTCTTGTAGTCAGTGCAATTCTTTTTCCGTGATTTGCTAGTGGCCGCAATAGCCTATTTTTTAAAACTAGGCCACATTAACCATGGGCTACATATTTACTGTAGTTAACATGGGCCTCCTATGGGCCATAGAAACAATGGGCCTTCTAAGGGCCGTAGAAACAATGGGCCTTCTATGGGGCGTAGAAATAATGGGCCTTATATGGGCCGTAGACACAATGGGCCTTCTACGGGCCGTATCATCAATGGGCCTTCTATGGGCCGTATGATCGGTTTGCCAAACATGGGCCAATAACAGACCACATTATGGCCGTAAATGGGCTAGAGTTGAAATCGTCCGTTCATGGGCCGACCATAACGGGCCGTCGTTAATCGGCCGTATTTGATGACGCTATGAAAACGGCCCAACGTATAAACGGGCCGACTGTAACCACGGGCTGAATTTGGCCCACAAGCAGAAAATGACAGTAACGGGCCGAAAGTAAACGAATGCTGGAAATGAGCCCAAGAATAAATGGGCCCTGAGAAGGCCGAAAGATAACATGGGCTGGAAACGGCCCAATGGTATAATGGGCCGTTAATGGGTATAAAGTGATACACTGTTCATTACAGGCCAGTTTTACCACGGGACGTTAATGGGCCGAGGGTTACTAAGGGCCTCATATGGGCCGAAAGACGTCATGGGCCACACATGGGCCGGAAGTTAAAACGGGCTGGAATTATATTGGACGGCCCAGATGACGCTACTAGGCCTAATTCGGATAGGCCGTAAACGGGCCCTGGGTTAGCGGGCTGTAAATGGGCTATATGTGAACAGGCCGTTAACAGGCTTGCCGTGGGCCGGCCCGCCACCTTTTGACCAAGTCAAACGGGCCGGCCTTTTCACAGGAATGGGCCTCTGTTGGGCCGTGCCATGTGTCGACGTATCATAGGCGCTTTGGGTCCAATGAGTGGATGACATCTGTCCCAGCGGCGAGCCGACACGTGTTCCCTCCAGCCAATGATGATTTTACACGTGGAAAATCCCCATTGGTCGGGGCTGTTAACGGGTTATCGGATCCAAAACCGGACCCGATAGCTTAACGGCGTTCCGTTATGGTGGATGCCACGCGTCGGTCACCCTTGACGAAAGCACTTCTGTGACGCGTGATTTATCGTCATGGAAGTGGCCACTTCCGTGATGATAATTTTGGTAATGTCATGGAACACTTCTACGACATCACAGGTATGACTATCTTGATTCTGTCATAAATTTGTCATGGATGTACATGCATGACAGAAAACGTGACCTACTGTGACAAACACGTATCATCACGGAAGTGTATTTTTTTTTGTAGTGCAAGATGGGATCTAACGGGAACAGAAGGTTGCGGCAGCGGAAAAGTATTTTCGTGGACTCCTTTGAGGGTTTTGGAATATATTTGAATATATAGGACGAAGAGCTAGGTCAGGGGATCCCCGAGGGGCCACAAGGTAGGGGGTTCCCCCCTAGGGCGCGCGCTCCACCCTTTTCACCGCCTCGTGGCTCTTCTGGCTTGGACTCCAAGTCTTCTGGGTGTCTTCTGGTCCAAGAAAAACATCGTGAAGTTTTTATTCCGTTTGGACTCCGTTTGGTATTCCTTTTCTGCGAAACACAAAAACAAAGAAAAAAAAGAAACTGGCACTGGGCTCTAGGTTAATAAGTTAGTTCAAAAAATAATATAAAATAGCATACTAATGCATATAAAACATCCAAAACAGATAATATAATAGCATGGAACAATAAAAAATTATAGATACATTGGAGACGTATCAAGCATCCCCAAGCTTAATTCCTGCTCATCCTTGAGTAGGTAAATGATAAAAACAGAATTTTTGATGTGGAATGCTACCTAACATATTTATTCATGTAATTTTCTTCATTGTGGCATGAATGTTCAAATCCATAAGATTCAAAACAAAATTTTAATATTGACATAAAAACAATAATACTTCAAGCATACTATAATAAACCAATCATGTCTTCTCAAAATTACATGGCCAAAGAAAGTTATCCCTACAAAATCATATAGTCTGGCTATGCTCCATCTCATCACACAAAGTATTAAATCATGCCCAACCCCGATGACAAGCCAAGCAATTATTTCATACTTTTGATGTTCTCAAACTTTTTGAACTTTCACGCAATACATGAGCGTGAGCCATGGATATAGCACTATAGGTGGAATAGAATATGGTAGTTGTGGAGAAGACTAAAATAAGGAGATATTCTCACATCAACTAGGCGTATCAACGGGATTTGGAGATGCACATCAATAGATATCAATGTGAGTGAGTAGGGATTACCATGCAACGGATGCACTAGAGCTATAAGTTTATGAAAGCTCAAGAAGAAACAAGTGGGTGTGCATCCAAATCGCTTGCTCACGAAGACCTAGGGCAATTTGAGGAAGCCCATCATTGGAATATACAAGGCAAGTTATATAATGAAAAATTCCCACTAGTATATGAAAATGACAACATACGAGACTCTCTATCATGAAGATCATGGTGCTACTTTGAAGAACAAGTGTGGAAAGAGTATAGTAACATTGCCCCTTCTCTATTTTCTCTCATTTTTTTTTCTTTTTTTATGGTGGGATTCTTTGGCCTCTTTTATTTTTTGTAAAGTCCGGAGACTCATCCCAACTTGTGAGGGAATCATAGCTTCCATCATCATTTCCTCACATGGGACAATGCTCTAATAATGATGATCATCACACTTTTATTTACTTACAACTCAAGAATTACGGGGGGGGGGGGGGGGGGGGGGGGGGGGGGGGGGGGGGGGGGGGGGGGGGGGGGGGGGGGGGGGGGGGGGGGGGGGGGGGGGGGGGGGGGGGGGGGGGGGGGGGGGGGGGGGGGGGGGGGGGGGGGGGGGGGGGGGGGGGGGGGGGGGGGGGGGGGGGGGGGGGGGGGGGGGGGGGGGGGGGGGGGGGGGGGGGGGGGGGGGGGGGGGGGGGGGGGGGGGGGGGGGGGGGGGGGGGGGGGGGGGGGGGGGGGGGGGGGGGGGGGGGGGGGGGGGGGGGGGGGGGGGGGGGGGGGGGGGGGGGGGGGGGGGGGGGGGGGGGGGGGGGGGGGGGGGGGGGGGGGGGGGGGGGGGGGGGGGGGGGGGGGGGGGGGGGGGGGGGGGGGGGGGGGGGGGGGGGGGGGGGGGGGGGGGGGGGGGGGGGGGGGGGGGGGGGGGGGGGGGGGGGGGGGGGGGGGGGGGGGGGGGGGGGGGGGGGGGGGGGGGGGGGGGGGGGGGGGGGGGGGGGGGGGGGGGGGGGGGGGGGGGGGGGGGGGGGGGGGGGGGGGGGGGGGGGGGGGGGGGGGGGGGGGGGGGGGGGGGGGGGGGGGGGGGGGGGGGGGGGGGGGGGGGGGGGGGGGGGGGGGGGGGGGGGGGGGGGGGGGGGGGGGGGGGGGGGGGGGGGGGGGGGGGGGGGGGGGGGGGGGGGGGGGGGGGGGGGGGGGGGGGGGGGGGGGGGGGGGGGGGGGGGGGGGGGGGGGGGGGGGGGGGGGGGGGGGGGGGGGGGGGGGGGGGGGGGGGGGGGGGGGGGGGGGGGGGGGGGGGGGGGGGGGGGGGGGGGGGGGGGGGGGGGGGGGGGGGGGGGGGGGGGGGGGGGGGGGGGGGGGGGGGGGGGGGGGGGGGGGGGGGGGGGGGGGGGGGGGGGGGGGGGGGGGGGGGGGGGGGGGGGGGGGGGGGGGGGGGGGGGGGGGGGGGGGGGGGGGGGGGGGGGGGGGGGGGGGGGGGGGGGGGGGGGGGGGGGGGGGGGGGGGGGGGGGGGGGGGGCCCCCGATACTACCCATAGATTCATCAAAATAAGCAAACAACACATAGAAAACAGAATCTGTCAAAAACAGAACAGTCTGTAGCAATCTGTAAACTACGAATACTTCTGTAACTTAAAAAATTCTTAAAAATTAGGAGAACATAGGCAATTTCTATATCAATATTTAGCAAAAAAGAATCACTATTTTACCATGCTTCTTTTAAAAATTAGAATTATTTTTCTGGGCGCAAAAGTTTCTGTTTTTCAGCAAGATCAAATCAACTATCTCCGTAAGCCATCACAAAGGTCTTACTTGGCACAAACACTAATTAAAACACCAAAACACAATTACTACAGAGGTAATAATGTGTATTTTATTCAATAATAGTAGCAAATCAAAAAACACAAAAATAAAATTGGGTTGCCTCCCAACAAGTGCTATTGTTTAACGCCCTTAGCTAGACATAAAAACATACATCTCGGTATTGTCATCTTTGGTATGCGATCCATAAGTAGCTCTCATAATAGATTCATATGGCAACTTAATTTTATTTCTAGGAAAGTGTTACATGCCCTTCCTTAACGGAACGTGAAATCTAATGTTTCCTTCTTTCATATCAATAATTGCACCAATCGTTCTAAGGAAAGGTCTACCACGAATAATAGGACATGTAGGATTACAATCTATATCAAGAATGATGAAATATACGGGCACATAATTCCTATTTGCAACAATAAGAGCATCATTAATCCTTCCCATAGGTTGCTTAATAGTGGAATCCGCAAGATGCAAATTTAAAGAATAATCATCAAATTCGCGGAAACCTAACACATCACATAAAGTTTTTGGAATAGTGGAAACGCTAGCACCCAAATCACACAAAGCATGACACTCATAATCTTTAATCTTAATCTTAATAGTAGGTTACCACTCATCATAAAGTTTTCTAGGAATAGAATCTTCCAATTCATGCTTTTCTTCAAATGATTTCATCATAGCATCAACGATGAGTTTAGTAAAAGCTTTATTTTGATTATAAGCATGAAGAGAATTCAACAAGGATTGCAACAAGGAAATACAATCTATCAATGAACAATTATCATAATTAAAATCCTTGGAATCCAAAGCATTGAAATTCTTTTGTGAACTAATAAATTCTTTAATATTGTTCTCAAGATCAGAGGGCATCTTATTGCAATTTCCATAAGAATTGTTGTAGGGATTACCATAATTACTAGAGGAATTACTAGGAAACGGCCTAGGATTAAAATTACCTCTATACGCGTTATTACCAAAATTGTTCCTACCAACAAAATTCACATCCGTAGATTCATTATTATTCTCAATCAAAGTATACAAAGGCATATCATTATGATCAATAGGAACACTCTTTCTAGCAAATAATTTCATAAGTTCATCCATCTTTCCACTCAAAACATTAATCTCTTCAATCGCATGCACTTTTTTACTAGTAGAAGATCTTTTGGTGTGCCATTGAGAATAATTAACCACAATAATATCTAGGACTTTAGTAGCTTCTCCAAAAGTAATTTCCATATAAGTACCTCCGCGGCCGAATCTAAAAGATTTCTAGAAGCAAAATTCAATCCGGCATAAAAAATTTGTATGATCATCCATAGATTTAAACCATGAGTAGGGCGATTTCGCATCATCAATTTCTTCCTCTCCCAAGATTGTGCAACATGTTCATGATAAAGTTGATTAAAATTCATAATATGGTTCCTAAGGGAGATGATCTTAGAGGGAGGAAAATACTTAGAAATAAAAGCATCTTTCCACTTATTCCATGAATCAATACTATTTTTAGGCAAAGATGAAAACCAAGTTTTAGTACAATCTCGTAGTGAGAACGGAAATAGCTTGAATTTAACAATATCATTATCCACATCTTTCTTCTTTTGCATATCACACAACACAACGAAATTATTTAGATGGGATGCGGCATCTTAACTAGTGGCGGGAGCAATTGGAGTACTAATAAAATCATTATTAATAGTATTGGAAAAGTCACACAACTTGGTATTCTCTTGAGTCATCGTGACAAAGCAATCAATCTAACAAACGAGCAAACGAAAAGCAAACGAAAAGACGAACGAAAGAAGGGCAAATAAAATGGTAAATCTTTTTGTATTTTTCTGAAAATCGATTTAGAAGTGGGGGAGAGGAAAACGAGAGGCAAATGGCAAATAATGTAATGCAAGAGATGAGAGTTTATGATGGGTACTTGGTAGTCTTGACATAGCATAGTAGAGATAAGTATGTCCATCAGTTAAGAATCAAGGTATCAATCCAGTAGGAGAAACACGCAAGTCCTCAATAGATGCACCTACACAAACAATCAAACACGTGCGCCCAACGCGATAAAGGGGTTGTCAATCCCTTCACGGTCACTTGCAAAGGTGAGATCTGATAGAGATAAATAAAACTAAATAAAAGATAACTAAATATTTTTGGGTTTTTAGGTTTATAGATCTGAAAATAAAAGATATCAAAGTAGTAGGTTGGAAACAAATATGATGGAAAATAGACCCAGGGGCCCTAGGTTTCACTAGAGGCTTCTCTCTTGAAGGCAAATAATATGGTGGGTGAACAGGGGGGGGGGGGGGGGGGGGGGGGGGGGGGGGGGGGGGGGGGGGGGGGGGGGGGGGGGGGGGGGGGGGGGGGGGGGGGGGGGGGGGGGGGGGGGGGGGGGGGGGGGGGGGGGGGGGGGGGGGGGGGGGGGGGGGGGGGGGGGGGGGGGGGGGGGGGGGGGGGGGGGGGGGGGGGGGGGGGGGGGGGGGGGGGGGGGGGGGGGGGGGGGGGGGGGGGGGGGGGGGGGGGGGGGGGGGGGGGGGGGGGGGGGGGGGGGGGGGGGGGGGGGGGGGGGGGGGGGGGGGGGGGGGGGGGGGGGGGGGGGGGGGGGGGGGGGGGGGGGGGGGGGGGGGGGGGGGGGGGGGGGGGGGGGGGGGGGGGGGGGGGGGGGGGGGGGGGGGGGGGGGGGGGGGGGGGGGGGGGGGGGGGGGGGGGGGGGGGGGGGGGGGGGGGGGAATACAAAGATATCAAATCATGCATATAAGAATTCAGAGAAGATTCAAATAATCTTCATAGATAAGATGATCATAAATCCACAATTCATCGGATCTCGACAAAGGCACCGCATAAGAAGATTACATCGGATAGATCTCCAAGAATATCGAGGAGAACATGGTATTGAGAATCAAAGAGAGAGAAGAATCCATCTAGCTACTAGCGATGGACCCGTAGGTCCATGGTAAACTACTCACGCTTCATCGGAAGGGCAATAGGGTTGATGTAGATGCCCTCCGTGATCGAACCCCCCTCTGGTAATATGCCGGAAAAGGCCCCAAGATGGGATCTCACAGGAACAAATAGCGGCGGCGGAAAATTATTTTCGTGGACTCCTCAGAAGGTTTTGGAATATATGTGAATATATATGACGAAGTGCTAGGTCAGGGGATCCCCGAGGGGGACACAAGGTAGCCCCCCCCCCACTCGGGCGCATCCTCCACCCTTGCCACCGCCTCGTGGATCTTGGGGGGGGGGGGGGGGGGGGGGGGGGGGGGGGGGGGGGGGGGGGGGGGGGGGGGGGGGGGGGGGGGGGGGGGGGGGGGGGGGGGGGGGGGGGGGGGGGGGGGGGGGGGGGGGGGGGGGGGGGGGGGGGGGGGGGGGGGGGGGGGGGGGGGGGGGGGGGGGGGGGGGGGGGGGGGGGGGGGGGGGGGGGGGGGGGGGGGGGGGGGGGGGGGGGGGGGGGGGGGGGGGGGGGGGGGGGGGGGGGGGGGGGGGGGGGGGGGGGGGGGGGGGGGGGGGGGGGGGGGGGGGGGGGGGGGGGGGGGGGGGGGGGGGGGGGGGGGGGGGGGGGGGGGGGGGGGGGGGGGGGGGGGGGGGGGGGGGGGGGGGGGGGGGGGGGGGGGGGGGGGGGGGGGGGGGGGGGGGGGGGGGGGGGGGGGGGGGGGGGGGGGGGGGGGGGGGGGGGGGGGGGGGGGGGGGGGGGGGGGGGGGGGGGGGGGGGGGGGGGGGGGGGGGGGGGGGGGGGGGGGGGGGGGGGGGGGGGGGGGGGGGGGGGGGGGGGGGGGGGGGGGGGGGGGGGGGGGGGGGGGGGGGGGGGGGGGGGGGGGGGGGGGGGGGGGGGGGGGGGGGGGGGGGGGGGGGGGGGGGGGGGGGGGGGGGGGGGGGGGGGGGGGGGGGGGGGGGGGGGGGGGGGGGGGGGGGGGGGGGGGGGGGGGGGGGGGGGGGGGGGGGGGGGGGATTATTGTTTTTATGTCAATATTAAACTTTTTTTTGAATCTTATGGATCTGAACATTCATGCCACAATAAAGAAAATCACATGGATAAATATGTTAGGTAGCATTCCACATCAAAAATTCTGTTTTTATCATTTACCTACTCGAGGACAAGCAGGAATTAAGCTTAGGAATGCTTGATACGCCTCCAACGTATCTATAATTTTTTATTGTTCCATGCTATTATATTATCTGTTTTGAATGTTTTATATGCATTAATATGCTATTTTATATTATTTTTGGGACTAACCTATTAACCTAGA
The DNA here is from genome assembly GCA_036873465.1 of Thinopyrum obtusiflorum. Classification (NCBI taxonomy): domain Eukaryota; kingdom Viridiplantae; phylum Streptophyta; class Magnoliopsida; order Poales; family Poaceae; genus Thinopyrum; species Thinopyrum obtusiflorum. The sequence continues at coordinate 10,764 of JAAAWM010008499.1, forward strand.
GCCCAGTGCCAGTTCCTGTGTTTTCCTTGTTTTTGAGCTTCGCAGAAAAGGAATACCAAACGGAATAAAACTTCATGATGATTTTTCTTGGACCAGAAGACAACCAGGAGACAACCAGGAGACTTGGAGATGAAGTCAGAGGAGCCACGAGGCGGCCACAAGGACGGAGGGTGCGCCCCCACCCTTGTGGGCCCCTCGTGACTCCCCTGACCTAATTCTTTCGATTTCCCTCTTTTTGTCTTCTCCACAACCACCATATTCTATTCCACCTATAGTGGGGGGGGGGGGGGGGGGGGGGGGGGGGGGGGGGGGGGGGGGGGGGGGGGGGGGGGGGGGGGGGGGGGGGGGGGGGGGGGGGGGGGGGGGGGGGGGGGGGGGGGGGGGGGGGGGGGGGGGGGGGGGGGGGGGGGGGGGGGGGGGGGGGGGGGGGGGGGGGGGGGGGGGGGGGGGGGGGGGGGGGGGGGGGGGGGGGGGGGGGGGGGGGGGGGGGGGGGGGGGGGGGGGGGGGGGGGGGGGGGGGGGGGGGGGGGGGGGGGGGGGGGGGGGGGGGGGGGGGGGGGGGGGGGGGGGGGGGGGGGGGGGGGGGGGGGGGGGGGGGGGGGGGGGGGGGGGGGGGGGGGGGGGGGGGGGGGGGGGGGGGGGGGGGGGGGGGGGGGGGGGGGGGGGGGGGGGGGGGGGGGGGGGGGGGGGGGGGGGGGGGGGGGGGGGGGGGGGGGGGGGGGGGGGGGGGGGGGGGGGGGGGGGGGGGGGGGGGGGGGGGGGGGGGGGGGGGGGGGGGGGGGGGGGGGGGGGGGGGGGGGGGGGGGGGGGGGGGGGGGGGGGGGGGGGGGGGGGGGGGGGGGGGGGGGGGGGGGGGGGGGGGGGGGGGGGGGGGGGGGGGGGGGGGGGGGGGGGGGGGGGGGGGGGGGGGGGGGGGGGGGGGGGGGGGGGGGGGGGGGGGGGGGGGGGGGGGGGGGGGGGGGGGGGGGGGGGGGGGGGGGGGGGGGGGGGGGGGGGGGGGGGGGGGGGGGGGGGGGGGGGGGGGGGGGGGGGGGGGGGGGGGGGGGGGGGGGGGGGGGGGGGGGGGGGGGGGGGGGGGGGGGGGGGGGGGGGGGGGGGGGGGGGGGGGGGGGGGGGGGGGGGGGGGGGGGGGGGGGGGGGGGGGGGGGGGGGGGGGGGGGGGGGGGGGGGGGGGGGGGGGGGGGGGGGGGGGGGGGGGGGGGGGGGGGGGGGGGGGGGGGGGGGGGGGGGGGGGGGGGGGGGGGGGGGGGGGGGGGGGGGGGGGGGGGGGGGGGGGGGGGGGGGGGGGGGGGGGGGGGGGGGGGGGGGGGGGGGGGGGGGGGGGGGGGGGGGGGGGGGGGGGGGGGGGGGGGGGGGGGGGGGGGGGGGGGGGGGGGGGGGGGGGGGGGGGGGGGGGGGGGGGGGGGGGGGGGGGGGGGGGGGGGGGGGGGGGGGGGGGGGGGGGGGGGGGGGGGGGGGGGGGGGGGGGGGGGGGGGGGGGGGGGGGGGGGGGGGGGGGGGGGGGGGGGGGGGGGGGGGGGGGGGGGGGGGGGGGGGGGGGGGGGGGGGGGGGGGGGGGGGGGGGGGGGGGGGGGGGGGGGGGGGGGGGGGGGGGGGGGGGGGGGGGGGGGGGGGGGGGGGGGGGGGGGGGGGGGGGGGGGGGGGGGGGGGGGGGGGGGGGGGGGGGGGGGGGGGGGGGGGGGGGGGGGGGGGGGGGGGGGGGGGGGGGGGGGGGGGGGGGGGGGGGGGGGGGGGGGG
>JAAAWM010008500.1:0-14489 GCA_036873465.1 Thinopyrum obtusiflorum
CGTCGAGGTGGCCAAGGGGCCGCCAGAGGGCAAGGAGCACCGCACACCCGAGCGATATTTTGCGGATGTCCTGGAAGGGTCTCAACTTGCAGCAGCGCAGTGCGGGCAGGACATTGTGTTCTAATGAATGCACTCATGTTTTGTCTATGCCTTGTGTGATAAAAACAAAGCCGGTTTGTAATATAATGCTTGTTATGTTTTAATTGTTTCCTCCTGTGCGGCCGTGTTGTATGAAATCTGAGGGTTGGCCAGTCGTCGGCTTCTGCCCTCACGTAGGTAGTACGGAGGTGTTCGGGATGGAATCTAAACAATCTTTATCCAATTATATGGTCCTTGAAGGAGTTGTTTAGCGCAACGAACCAGGCAATCAGACTATGCGGCTTAAACGCCCTCACTTAGCCATAGGAGTTTTATAATAAAACATGTGCGCAGCCCCTGGTATATGAACCAGAGTGCTGTCGGCGTCTGATCGGGAAGTACCGATCCTTCGTGGAATGCGGAAAAAATCTCCAACGATTTGAGACCTCCGAACAGCTGACCGGCTCTCGCCGCATCATGACAGTCAGTTTTCGGCTTTCTCTACTGAGGTGCTCATCCGGTTTAGACCAGGGCACAATTGCAGTAGTTCTCCCTTTACTACCCTAGCCGATGTAGTGGAACGTAGGGTAGCAAGCACAGGAGCCGGGCAACCCAACTATTGACCAAAGACATGATTCGGAGCCAATGCATATAATGCTAAATTCGGGGTGCCGAACATATCTATAAGAAGTGTTTGGACTTTGCTACGTATTATGGGGCGATAGGGAGCCCCTGGCGACTATGAAATGTACCAAAGTGTACGGATGCGGTCGATAAGCAGATCGAAATAAAATGAAGTAAGAAGCGAGAACCACAGAAACTGGGGGGGGGGGGGGGGGGGGGGGGGGGGGGGGGGGGGGGGGGGGGGGGGGGGGGGGGGGGGGGGGGGGGGGGGGGGGGGGGGGGGGGGGGGGGGGGGGGGGGGGGGGGGGGGGGGGGGGGGGGGGGGGGGGGGGGGGGGGGGGGGGGGGGGGGGGGGGGGGGGGGGGGGGGGGGGGGGGGGGGGGGGGGGGGGGGGGGGGGGGGGGGGGGGGGGGGGGGGGGGGGGGGGGGGGGGGGGGGGGGGGGGGGGGGGGGGGGGGGGGGGGGGGGGGGGGGGGGGGGGGGGGGGGGGGGGGGGGGGGGGGGGGGGGGGGGGGGGGGGCCTCCGTCAATGCCCATGGAATTTTCAGTGTGTAATTATGTACGCGTGGTACGAATGCCACTACCATATTGGGACTGGGACGGAGGCCAAATTGCTAATCGAGCTCTTGACGAGTCGAGCTGTCCTGTTGCAGTGTGGTCCGGACCCTCTTAATGGTGTCCAGGGGCTCAGCAGCCGGATTGCGGCTCTGCTTGAAAAGGCCGCTCTGTACTTCTGCTGCTAGGGCGGCGGTGTGCTCCTCTGTGCGGAGGGAGCGTTCCGTATTTCCATTGACTGTTATGACGCCGCGTGGACCGGGCATCTTGAGCTTGAGATAAGCATAGTGTGGCACCGCGTTGAATCTAGCGAACGCGGTTCGTCCGAGCAGTGCGTGGTAGCCGCTGCGGAAGGGGACGATATCGAAGATTAACTCCTCGCTTCGGAAGTTGTCTGGGGAACTGAAGACCACCTCCAGCGTGATCAAACCCGTACAACGGGCCTCTACGCCTGGTATAACTCCTTTAAAGGTAGTCTTTGTGGGTTTGATTCGCGAGGGATTAATGCCCATTTTGCGCACTGTATCCTGATAGAGCAGGTTGAGGCTGCTACCACCGTCCATTAGGACTCGTGTCAGGTGAAATCCATCGATGATTGGGTCAAGGACCAGTGCGGCCGAGCCGCCATGGCGGATACTAGTTGGATGATCTCGACGATCGAAGGTGATCGGGAATGACGACCACGGATTGAATTTTGGGGCGACTGGCCCTACCGCGTAGACGTCCCTGAGTGCGTGCTTGCGCTCCCTTTTGGGGATGTGTGTAGCGTATATCATGTTCACCATTTTGACTTGAGGGGGAAATTTTTTTTGCCCCCCAGTGTTCGGCTGCCGGGGCTCTTCGTCATCATCCTCACTTTGTGATCCCTTTTCCTTGTTCTCGGCATTTAACTTGCCGGCCTGTTTAAAAACCCAACAATCTCTGTTGGTATGTATCTGGCACGGACGGTCGAGTATGCGGTCCAAGCTGGATGGTCCCTCGCTGTTCCTTTTATAGGGCTTCTTCCGCTGGCCGGACTTGGAACCACTGAATCCGGCGTGAACTGTAGTGTGATCAGTGTTATCGCCATTGCTTCGGCGTTTGTGTCTATTGCGCCGGAGCTTGCCGGTGCTGCTTTTGGCCTCGGAGGGGCCTGCCTCATTGGCTGTGTATTTACTACGAGCCAGCCAACTATCTTCACCCGCGCAAAAGCGGGTCATGAGTGCCGTAAGGGCTGCCATGGATTTTGGCTTTTCCTGGCCGAGGTGGCGAGCGAGCCATTCGTCACGGATGCTGTGTTTGAAGGCCGCTAGGGCTTCGGCATCTGGACAGTCAACGATCTGGTTCTTTTTGGTTAGGAACCTAGTCCAAAATTTTCTGGCTGATTCTCCAGGTTGTTGAACTATGTGACTTAAGTCATCGGCGTCTGGTGGCCGGACATAAGTGCCTTGGAAGTTGTCAAGAAAAGCTTCTTCCAAGTCCTCCCAGCTGCCGATGGAATTTTCAGGCAGGCTGTTTAACCAGTGTCTGGCTGGCCCTTTGAGCTTTAGTGGGAGGTATTTGATGGCGTGGAGATCGTCTCCTCGGGCCATATGAATGTGGAGAATGAAATCCTCGATCCATACTGCGGGATCGGTTGTTCCGTCGTACGATTCAATATTGACGGGCTTGAACCCCTCGGGAAATTCATGATCCAGTACTTCATCTGTGAAGCAGAGAGGGTGTGCGGCGCCTCTGTATCGGGCCACATCGCAACGTAGCTCTGATGGAGTCCGTCTGCGGCATTCGGCCCGGGCGTGGTTAGGTTTATCACGTCCGAATAGGTAGCCGTCGTCGTGTCTCGAGGCACGTCCTCGCGATCCGTAGATCGATCTTGTATGTCCTGCTCTACTGTCCAGGGTTTGCCGGAGGTCGTGCGTGTGACCCTGAATCGTTCCCTCTCTGTTTTTACGGGGCGGTGGGGCAGGCTGCTACTCAGCCTGAGTTGCCGCTTTATCCCGACCACGGGGTGGTCGGTCCGCCACCCTGTCTCGACCACGTGGTGGTTGTTCTGCATTGCGCGAGGGAGATATGGGCTCCGGCGCCTCCTCATCGAACTGAGGCAACAGTCTACGTTTCGGGTAGCTCTTGGCTGGGCGCTTGAGGCCGTATTCTTCGGCTGCGAGGACATCAATCCATCTGTCGACGAGCAGATCTTGTTCAGCTTGAAGCTGCTGTTGTTTCTTTTTCAGGCTCCTCACTGTGGCTATGAGTTGAAGCTTAAAGCGCTCCTGCTTCAGGGGATCCTCAGGCACGATGAAGTCTTCATTGCTGAGGCTCGTCTCCTCCTCGGAGGGCGGATGGTAACTATCATCCTCCGAGTCTTCTTCTATGGCCTGATCGTCTGGGCTGGCATGCCCTGCTTCCCGATTATCCTGTTCGGCGATTTGTTCATCGGGTTCTTCTGTGTCTTCGGCACCATCTGAAGTGTTGTCGTCTCCAGTGCCGGTGTTGCTGTCCCTGCTACGGCGGGATTTAGAGCGGCGCCGCTGACGCCGGCGCTTTGGTTGTATTTTAGGAGGGTCCTCCTTTGCCGGGTTTTCCTTGTCATCGCCGCTATTATTTTTCGGCGTGTCTACCATGTAGACATCATATGAGGAAGTGGCCGTCCATTGTCCAGTGAATGGCGGGTCCTGGCCTTGCTCCTTGTTGGCATCGTCGTCCATACCGTTGATGTCTTCGGAGCCATAATCAAGCTCATCGATTAAGTCTTCGACGGTGGCTATGAAGTGGGTGGCGGGTGGGAAGCTAAATTCGCCATCCTCAGCCCCTAGTTCGAACCGGACATAGTTCGGCTGTGAGTCTCCTGCCAAGGACATGTTCTTAAAAGAGTTTAGCACATCGCCCAAAGGTGAGTGTTGAAAGATGTCTGCGGCGCTGAATTCAAAGATCGATAAATGATCAAGTTTGGCGTCCGCAGGCGTACGCAGTTCGAAACTTATAGCCGGAAACAATCCTGGGGTTCCGGTTACGCAGGTATTGTATGAGGTTGAGTCTGTACGCAGATCCAACACCGCGGACTCCGTGGCCCCGGATGGCATGATTTCCTCAGGATCCGAGGCCGAAACAGTATCAGGAACTATCTCCTGATTGTGGTCCGATGACAGATTTAAGTCATGTTCATCGGAGCGAGGGGGAGCGATCGCCGCGGTCTCAAATCCGTCGAGGATCAAGTCTCCATGGATGTCCGCAATGTAGTTCAAGCTTCCAAATCTGACCTGATGGCCAGGGGCGTAGCTATCGACCTGTTCTAGATGGCCAAGCGAGTTGGCCTGCAGTACGAAGCCGCCGAACACAAAGATCTATCCGGGAAGGAAGGTTTCCCTTTGGATGGCGTCACTATCGATGATTGAAGGGGCCATCGAACCTTTTGTCGACGGCACAGTGGAACTCTCAATGAAAGCACCAATGTCGGTGTCAAAACCGGCGGATCTCGGGTAGGTGGTCCCGAACTGTGCGTCTAAGGTTGATGGTTGCAAGAGACGGGGGACACAATGTTTACCCAGGTTCGGGCCCTCTCTATGGAGGTAATACCCTACTTCCTGCTTGATTGATGTTGGGGGGGGGGGGGGGGGGGGGGGGGGGGGGGGGGGGGGGGGGGGGGGGGGGGGGGGGGGGGGGGGGGGGGGGGGGGGGGGGGGGGGGGGGGGGGGGGGGGGGGGGGGGGGGGGGGGGGGGGGGGGGGGGGGGGGGGGGGGGGGGGGGGGGGGGGGGGGGGGGGGGGGGGGGGGGGGGGGGGGGGGGGGGGGGGGGGGGGGGGGGGGGGGGGGGGGGGGGGGGGGGGGGGGGGGGGGGGGGGGGGGGGGGGGGGGGGGGGGGGGGGGGGGGGGGGGGGGGGGGGGGGGGGGGGGGGGGGGGGGGGGGGGGGGGGGGGGGGGGGGGGGGGGGGGGGGGGGGGGGGGGGGGGGGGGGGGGGGGGGGGGGGGGGGGGGGGGGGGGGGGGGGGGGGGGGGGGGGGGGGGGGGGGGGGGGGGGGGGGGGGGGGGGGGGGGGGGGGGGGGGGGGGGGGGGGGGGGGGGGGGGGGGGGGGGGGGGGGGGGGGGGGGGGGGGGGGGGGGGGGGGGGGGGGGGGGGGGGGGGGGGGGGGGGGGGGGGGGGGGGGGGGGGGGGGGGGGGGGGGGGGGGGGGGGGGGGGGGGGGGGGGGGGGGGGGGGGGGGGGGGGGGGGGGGGGGGGGGGGGGGGGGGGGGGGGGGGGGGGGGGGGGGGGGGGGGGGGGGGGGGGGGGGGGGGGGGGGGGGGGGGGGGGGGGGGGGGGGGGGGGGGGGGGGGGGGGGGGGGGGGGGGGGGGGGGGGGGGGGGGGGGGGGGGGGGGGGGGGGGGGGGGGGGGGGGGGGGGGGGGGGGGGGGGGGGGGGGGGGGGGGGGGGGGGGGGGGGGGGGGGGGGGGGGGGGGGGGGGGGGGGGGGGGGGGGGGGGGGGGGGGGGGGGGGGGGGGGGGGGGGGGGGGGGGGGGGGGGGGGGGGGGGGGGGGGGGGGGGGGGGGGGGGGGGGGGGGGGGGGGGGGGGGGGGGGGGGGGGGGGGGGGGGGGGGGGGGGGGGGGGGGGGGGGGGGGGGGGGGGGGGGGGGGGGGGGGGGGGGGGGGGGGGGGGGGGGGGGGGGGGGGGGGGGGGGGGGGGGGGGGGGGGGGGGGGGGGGGGGGGGGGGGGGGGGGGGGGGGGGGGGGGGGGGGGGGGGGGGGGGGGGGGGGGGGGGGGGGGGGGGGGGGGGGGGGGGGGGGGGGGGGGGGGGGGGGGGGGGGGGGGGGGGGGGGGGGGGGGGGGGGGGGGGGGGGGGGGGGGGGGGGGGGGGGGGGGGGGGGGGGGGGGGGGGGGGGGGGGGGGGGGGGGGGGGGGGGGGGGGGGGGGGGGGGGGGGGGGGGGGGGGGGGGGGGGGGGGGGGGGGGGGGGGGGGGGGGGGGGGGGGGGGGGGGGGGGGGGGGGGGGGGGGGGGGGGGGGGGGGGGGGGGGGGGGGGGGGGGGGGGGGGGGGGGGGGGGGGGGGGGGGGGGGGGGGGGGGGGGGGGGGGGGGGGGGGGGGGGGGGGGGGGGGGGGGGGGGGGGGGGGGGGGGGGGGGGGGGGGGGGGGGGGGGGGGGGGGGGGGGGGGGGGGGGGGGGGGGGGGGGGGGGGGGGGGGGGGGGGGGGGGGGGGGGGGGGGGGGGGGGGGGGGGGGGGGGGGGGGGGGGGGGGGGGGGGGGGGGGGGGGGGGGGGGGGGGGGGGGGGGGGGGGGGGGGGGGGGGGGGGGGGGGGGGGGGGGGGGGGGGGGGGGGGGGGGGGGGGGGGGGGGGGGGGGGGGGGGGGGGGGGGGGGGGGGGGGGGGGGGGGGGGGGGGGGGGGGGGGGGGGGGGGGGGGGGGGGGGGGGGGGGGGGGGGGGGGGGGGGGGGGGGGGGGGGGGGGGGGGGGGGGGGGGGGGGGGGGGGGGGGGGGGGGGGGGGGGGGGGGGGGGGGGGGGGGGGGGGGGGGGGGGGGGGGGGGGGGGGGGGGGGGGGGGGGGGGGGGGGGGGGGGGGGGGGGGGGGGGGGGGGGGGGGGGGGGGGGGGGGGGGGGGGGGGGGGGGGGGGGGGGGGGGGGGGGGGGGGGGGGGGGGGGGGGGGGGGGGGGGGGGGGGGGGGGGGGGGGGGGGGGGGGGGGGGGGGGGGGGGGGGGGGGGGGGGGGGGGGGGGGGGGGGGGGGGGGGGGGGGGGGGGGGGGGGGGGGGGGGGGGGGGGGGGGGGGGGGGGGGGGGGGGGGGGGGGGGGGGGGGGGGGGGGGGGGGGGGGGGGGGGGGGGGGGGGGGGGGGGGGGGGGGGGGGGGGGGGGGGGGGGGGGGGGGGGGGGGGGGGGGGGGGGGGGGGGGGGGGGGGGGGGGGGGGGGGGGGGGGGGGGGGGGGGGGGGGGGGGGGGGGGGGGGGGGGGGGGGGGGGGGGGGGGGGGGGGGGGGGGGGGGGGGGGGGGGGGGGGGGGGGGGGGGGGGGGGGGGGGGGGGGGGGGGGGGGGGGGGGGGGGGGGGGGGGGGGGGGGGGGGGGGGGGGGGGGGGGGGGGGGGGGGGGGGGGGGGGGGGGGGGGGGGGGGGGGGGGGGGGGGGGGGGGGGGGGGGGGGGGGGGGGGGGGGGGGGGGGGGGGGGGGGGGGGGGGGGGGGGGGGGGGGGGGGGGGGGGGGGGGGGGGGGGGGGGGGGGGGGGGGGGGGGGGGGGGGGGGGGGGGGGGGGGGGGGGGGGGGGGGGGGGGGGGGGGGGGGGGGGGGGGGGGGGGGGGGGGGGGGGGGGGGGGGGGGGGGGGGGGGGGGGGGGGGGGGGGGGGGGGGGGGGGGGGGGGGGGGGGGGGGGGGGGGGGGGGGGGGGGGGGGGGGGGGGGGGGGGGGGGGGGGGGGGGGGGGGGGGGGGGGGGGGGGGGGGGGGGGGGGGGGGGGGGGGGGGGGGGGGGGGGGGGGGGGGGGGGGGGGGGGGGGGGGGGGGGGGGGGGGGGGGGGGGGGGGGGGGGGGGGGGGGGGGGGGGGGGGGGGGGGGGGGGGGGGGGGGGGGGGGGGGGGGGGGGGGGGGGGGGGGGGGGGGGGGGGGGGGGGGGGGGGGGGGGGGGGGGGGGGGGGGGGGGGGGGGGGGGGGGGGGGGGGGGGGGGGGGGGGGGGGGGGGGGGGGGGGGGGGGGGGGGGGGGGGGGGGGGGGGGGGGGGGGGGGGGGGGGGGGGGGGGGGGGGGGGGGGGGGGGGGGGGGGGGGGGGGGGGGGGGGGGGGGGGGGGGGGGGGGGGGGGGGGGGGGGGGGGGGGGGGGGGGGGGGGGGGGGGGGGGGGGGGGGGGGGGGGGGGGGGGGGGGGGGGGGGGGGGGGGGGGGGGGGGGGGGGGGGGGGGGGGGGGGGGGGGGGGGGGGGGGGGGGGGGGGGGGGGGGGGGGGGGGGGGGGGGGGGGGGGGGGGGGGGGGGGGGGGGGGGGGGGGGGGGGGGGGGGGGGGGGGGGGGGGGGGGGGGGGGGGGGGGGGGGGGGGGGGGGGGGGGGGGGGGGGGGGGGGGGGGGGGGGGGGGGGGGGGGGGGGGGGGGGGGGGGGGGGGGGGGGGGGGGGGGGGGGGGGGGGGGGGGGGGGGGGGGGGGGGGGGGGGGGGGGGGGGGGGGGGGGGGGGGGGGGGGGGGGGGGGGGGGGGGGGGGGGGGGGGGGGGGGGGGGGGGGGGGGGGGGGGGGGGGGGGGGGGGGGGGGGGGGGGGGGGGGGGGGGGGGGGGGGGGGGGGGGGGGGGGGGGGGGGGGGGGGGGGGGGGGGGGGGGGGGGGGGGGGGGGGGGGGGGGGGGGGGGGGGGGGGGGGGGGGGGGGGGGGGGGGGGGGGGGGGGGGGGGGGGGGGGGGGGGGGGGGGGGGGGGGGGGGGGGGGGGGGGGGGGGGGGGGGGGGGGGGGGGGGGGGGGGGGGGGGGGGGGGGGGGGGGGGGGGGGGGGGGGGGGGGGGGGGGGGGGGGGGGGGGGGGGGGGGGGGGGGGGGGGGGGGGGGGGGGGGGGGGGGGGGGGGGGGGGGGGGGGGGGGGGGGGGGGGGGGGGGGGGGGGGGGGGGGGGGGGGGGGGGGGGGGGGGGGGGGGGGGGGGGGGGGGGGGGGGGGGGGGGGGGGGGGGGGGGGGGGGGGGGGGGGGGGGGGGGGGGGGGGGGGGGGGGGGGGGGGGGGGGGGGGGGGGGGGGGGGGGGGGGGGGGGGGGGGGGGGGGGGGGGGGGGGGGGGGGGGGGGGGGGGGGGGGGGGGGGGGGGGGGGGGGGGGGGGGGGGGGGGGGGGGGGGGGGGGGGGGGGGGGGGGGGGGGGGGGGGGGGGGGGGGGGGGGGGGGGGGGGGGGGGGGGGGGGGGGGGGGGGGGGGGGGGGGGGGGGGGGGGGGGGGGGGGGGGGGGGGGGGGGGGGGGGGGGGGGGGGGGGGGGGGGGGGGGGGGGGGGGGGGGGGGGGGGGGGGGGGGGGGGGGGGGGGGGGGGGGGGGGGGGGGGGGGGGGGGGGGGGGGGGGGGGGGGGGGGGGGGGGGGGGGGGGGGGGGGGGGGGGGGGGGGGGGGGGGGGGGGGGGGGGGGGGGGGGGGGGGGGGGGGGGGGGGGGGGGGGGGGGGGGGGGGGGGGGGGGGGGGGGGGGGGGGGGGGGGGGGGGGGGGGGGGGGGGGGGGGGGGGGGGGGGGGGGGGGGGGGGGGGGGGGGGGGGGGGGGGGGGGGGGGGGGGGGGGGGGGGGGGGGGGGGGGGGGGGGGGGGGGGGGGGGGGGGGGGGGGGGGGGGGGGGGGGGGGGGGGGGGGGGGGGGGGGGGGGGGGGGGGGGGGGGGGGGGGGGGGGGGGGGGGGGGGGGGGGGGGGGGGGGGGGGGGGGGGGGGGGGGGGGGGGGGGGGGGGGGGGGGGGGGGGGGGGGGGGGGGGGGGGGGGGGGGGGGGGGGGGGGGGGGGGGGGGGGGGGGGGGGGGGGGGGGGGGGGGGGGGGGGGGGGGGGGGGGGGGGGGGGGGGGGGGGGGGGGGGGGGGGGGGGGGGGGGGGGGGGGGGGGGGGGGGGGGGGGGGGGGGGGGGGGGGGGGGGGGGGGGGGGGGGGGGGGGGGGGGGGGGGGGGGGGGGGGGGGGGGGGGGGGGGGGGGGGGGGGGGGGGGGGGGGGGGGGGGGGGGGGGGGGGGGGGGGGGGGGGGGGGGGGGGGGGGGGGGGGGGGGGGGGGGGGGGGGGGGGGGGGGGGGGGGGGGGGGGGGGGGGGGGGGGGGGGGGGGGGGGGGGGGGGGGGGGGGGGGGGGGGGGGGGGGGGGGGGGGGGGGGGGGGGGGGGGGGGGGGGGGGGGGGGGGGGGGGGGGGGGGGGGGGGGGGGGGGGGGGGGGGGGGGGGGGGGGGGGGGGGGGGGGGGGGGGGGGGGGGGGGGGGGGGGGGGGGGGGGGGGGGGGGGGGGGGGGGGGGGGGGGGGCTTATTTGGATCCTAAATTTCATATGAAGATTCAGCAACATGAAGTTCGCCGCACAACCCGGCACAGTGGCCAGGTAGTTACCTCCACCGGTTTACCAAACAGTCCGGTTCGAAAACGCCGCTCCGAGGTCTCTGACCTTTTTGTTGATTTACATCCTAAAGCGGGTTTCTTCCGTCAACCTCTTAACCCATCCGACTCCGATTATCAGGTTACTTCTCATTCATCTTCTGGTGAATCGTCGGCCACTCAGCTGCCACCGTTAAAAACGGTTCTTGGGTAAGCTAAGCTGAACATATGCTTCCAGTACACTATGTAATGGCTTATGCTTTTCCTTGACTCTTTGATTTTCTTTCAGGGCCAAACCTAAACCGAGCAAGAAAGCCCGCCTGGATAAAGCGGCTGAAGAAGATGTAGCCCCAGAACATGACAAAACGCCAGATCTTGAAGCATTTGCTCCTGAGGATATTCCCAATGATCCTCCTTTACAAGACGATGCTATTCCCGAAGAGAGGCCTATTAATACTTCAGTCTCTGCTGACCCGCCTGTCAGCTCCGTCCGGATTGAGAAATCCCACAGTCCTGCTGACAAACCGATCACACTAACACAAACCGGCGAGTCCAAAGATGATGATGTTGTGATTACCGGTGTAGGCCGCTTTGAACCCGGGAATCCTGTCACCTTAACCAAGCATACCATAAAAGAGGATTTTTCCGCTCTGAATAAAGAAAAATGGGATGTTGAACTGGAGACATATGCTGCTCTGAGTGCCCAAGATCTTCATTCCGGCTATCTAAACCGGCTTTATACTAGCCGTGACTGTGAAGCTGGTCTGGTAAAAATGATGAGGGATAAATTTGAGGTAACTTACTTCTTTACTGACTGCCATTAGCCCCCAAGTGCCAAGTTGAATACCTGTATTGAGCTTGGGACTTTGCAATCTAGTAACTTTTGAAAACTGAAGGTTCATTAGCCCCCAAGTATCAGGCGTATAACTTTGTTATGTGGTTGATACTTCAATTTCTTGGACCGCTTGTTTAAAGCTAAATGCTGTCTGTATGCAGGCTGAGGTGAGAATCAAGGAGGACCGGATTGCTGATTTGCAGGAGGCCTTGAAAACTCAACAAGCTGAAACAGACAAGGCAAAGGAAGAATTAACCAGCGCCTTGAGCACCGCTGAACAGCTGAAGGAAGGCTTCAAGAAAGAGCGGGCTGATTGGGCCACTGAGAAGGCCGCTTTAACCAAAAGAGCGGAAAATGCTGAAGCTGCCCTTAAACCGGTGGCAGATGAACTGACGTCCGTAAAGCGGCAAATACACTCCATGACCGCTGCGATCTTTGGTAAGCTCCTTTTAACTTTTGTGATAATTTGAACCTGCTGCAGCGTAAATCCGGTTTGAAACCGTCCCTATATTGTTGTAGGCACACGCATCGGGCACTTGGGAAACGATGTGCGGAAGAAACTGAAGGCTGGGGGGGGGGGGGGGGGGGGGGGGGGGGGGGGGGGGGGGGGGGGGGGGGGGGGGGGGGAGCTGAAGGAAGGCTTCAAGAAAGAGCGGGCTGATTGGGCCACTGAGAAGGCCGCTTTAACCAAAAGAGCGGAAACTAGTAACTTTTGAAAACTGAAGGTTCATTAGCCCCCAAGTATTAGGCGTATAACTTAGTTATGTGGTTGATACTTCAATTTCTTGGACCGCTTGTTTAAAGCTAAATGCTGGGGGGGGGGGGGGGGGGGGGGGGGGGGGGGGGGGGGGGGGGGGGGGGGGGGGGGGGGGGGGGGGGGGGGGGGGGGGGGGGGGGGGGGGGGGGGGGGGGGGGGGGGGGGGGGGGGGGGGGGGGGGGGGGGGGGGGGGGGGGGGGGGGGGGGGGGGGGGGGGGGGGGGGGGGGGGGGGGGGGGGGGGGGGGGGGGGGGGGGGGGGGGGGGGGGGGGGGGGGGGGGGGGGGGGGGGGGGGGGGGGGGGGGGGGGGGGGGGGGGGGGGGGGGGGGGGGGGGGGGGGGGGGGGGGGGGGGGGGGGGGGGGGGGGGGGGGGGGGGGGGGGGGGGGGGGGGGGGGGGGGGGGGGGGGGGGGGGGGGGGGGGGGGGGGGGGGGGGGGGGGGGGGGGGGGGGGGGGGGGGGGGGGGGGGGGGGGGGGGGGGGGGGGGGGGGGGGGGGGGGGGGGGGGGGGGGGGGGGGGGGGGGGGGGGGGGGGGGGGGGGGGGGGGGGGGGGGGGGGGGGGGGGGGGGGGGGGGGGGGGGGGGGGGGGGGGGGGGGGGGGGGGGGGGGGGGGGGGGGGGGGGGGGGGGGGGGGGGGGGGGGGGGGGGGGGGGGGGGGGGGGGGGGGGGGGGGGGGGGGGGGGGGGGGGGGGGGGGGGGGGGGGGGGGGGGGGGGGGGGGGGGGGGGGGGGGGGGGGGGGGGGGGGGGGGGGGGGGGGGGGGGGGGGGGGGGGGGGGGGGGGGGGGGGGGGGGGGGGGGGGGGGGGGGGGGGGGGGGGGGGGGGGGGGGGGGGGGGGGGGGGGGGGGGGGGGGGGGGGGGGGGGGGGGGGGGGGGGGGGGGGGGGGGGGGGGGGGGGGGGGGGGGGGGGGGGGGGGGGGGGGGGGGGGGGGGGGGGGGGGGGGGGGGGGGGGGGGGGGGGGGGGGGGGGGGGGGGGGGGGGGGGGGGGGGGGGGGGGGGGGGGGGGGGGGGGGGGGGGGGGGGGGGGGGGGGGGGGGGGGGGGGGGGGGGGGGGGGGGGGGGGGGGGGGGGGGGGGGGGGGGGGGGGGGGGGGGGGGGGGGGGGGGGGGGGGGGGGGGGGGGGGGGGGGGGGGGGGGGGGGGGGGGGGGGGGGGGGGGGGGGGGGGGGGGGGGGGGGGGGGGGGGGGGGGGGGGGGGGGGGGGGGGGGGGGGGGGGGGGGGGGGGGGGGGGGGGGGGGGGGGGGGGGGGGGGGGGGGGGGGGGGGGGGGGGGGGGGGGGGGGGGGGGGGGGGGGGGGGGGGGGGGGGGGGGGGGGGGGGGGGGGGGGGGGGGGGGGGGGGGGGGGGGGGGGGGGGGGGGGGGGGGGGGGGGGGGGGGGGGGGGGGGGGGGGGGGGGGGGGGGGGGGGGGGGGGGGGGGGGGGGGGGGGGGGGGGGGGGGGGGGGGGGGGGGGGGGGGGGGGGGGGGGGGGGGGGGGGGGGGGGGGGGGGGGGGGGGGGGGGGGGGGGGGGGGGGGGGGGGGGGGGGGGGGGGGGGGGGGGGGGGGGGGGGGGGGGGGGGGGGGGGGGGGGGGGGGGGGGGGGGGGGGGGGGGGGGGGGGGGGGGGGGGGGGGGGGGGGGGGGGGGGGGGGGGGGGGGGGGGGGGGGGGGGGGGGGGGGGGGGGGGGGGGGGGGGGGGGGGGGGGGGGGGGGGGGGGGGGGGGGGGGGGGGGGGGGGGGGGGGGGGGGGGGGGGGGGGGGGGGGGGGGGGTTCGGACACGACCAAGGCCCCCAGTGATGTATAAAAAGCAAATGTCAAGGGGTAAACCGGAGTCCGCTTTAAAAACAGAGCCACTCCATGTAACCACGCATGATAAGAAAGACAGAGACCCCGCTTTAGCTGAGGCTCCGGTTTTATTATATCAAAGATAATATATACACTGTCATGATATGTACATAGATAGAGCCGATGGCTCAAGTGTAGTAAGGCCGAAGATGAGCTATATTCCACGGCCTGTTAGTCTCCTCCTCTGATGTACGTGAGTCTTTATGCTCTCGAATATCAATCAGATAGTACGACCCGTTGTGCAGATTCTTGCTGACCACGAAAGGTCCCTCCCAAGGTGGGGATAACTTGTGTATATCTGTTTGGTCTTGGATGAGCCGAAGCACCAAATCTCCTTCTTGAAAAGTTCTGGTTCTAACCCGGCGACTGTGATAGCGACGAAGATCTTGTTGGTAAATCGCCGAACGGGCAGCTGCTATATCATGCTCCTCGTCCAATAGGTCCAAAGCGTCTTGCCGTGCTGTCTCATTGTCCGCTTCGACATAAGCTGCCACCCGAGGCGAATCATGCCGGATATCACTAGGGAGAACTGCCTCTGCTCCGTAGACCATGAAAAATGGCGTGTATCCTGTGGATCGGTTTGGCGTAGTATTGATACTCCATAGCACAGATGGTAGCTCTTCAACCCAACATCCTGGTGTTCTTTGCAATGGGACCATAAGCCGGGGTTTGATGCCTCGCAAGATCTCTTGATTAGCTCGTTCTGCCTGTCCATTGGACTGGGGGTGTGCCACTGACGACACGTCAAGCCGGATATGCTCTCGTTCACAGAACTCCTTCATAGCGCCCTTAGATAAATTGGTACCATTGTCAGTAATGATACTGTGTGGAAAGCCAAACCGGAAAATCACCTTTTTGATGAACTGCACCGCTGTTGCTGCATCACACTTGCTGA
>JAAAWM010008501.1:0-14523 GCA_036873465.1 Thinopyrum obtusiflorum
TCAACTTCGAGGACATTGAGCTCCAAGAAGATCTCTCTTATCGTGAGCACCCTGCTATTCTTGAAAAGACTGAACGCAAGACTCGCAACAAGTCAATCAAATTCCTCAAAGTCAAGTGGTCACACCATTCTGACCATGAAGCTACCTGGGAACGTGAGGATCACCTCCGTTCTGAATACCAGGCGTTCTTTCAGTCCTAGATCTCGGGACGAGATCCTTTCGTAGTGGTGGAGTGTTGTAACACCCCGGATATGATTCTCCCAATATGTACTCCAACTCTTGCCGTTTCCGGCATTAAGTTATTTTGTTTTCTCGGGTTCGGGTTTTTGTCTCCGTGTGTTGTTATCGTTGTCATGCATCTCATATCATGTCATCATGTGCATTGCATTTGCATACGTGTTCATCTCTTGCATTCGAGCATTTTCCCCGTTGTTCGTTTTGCATTCCGGCGCTTCGTTCTCCTTCGGTGGTCATTTCTACCTTTATTTCGTGTGTGGGGATTAAACATTTCTGGATTGGACCGAGACTTGCCAAGCGGCCTTGGTTTACTACCGGTAGACCGCCTGTCAAGTTTCGTACCATTTGGACTTCGTTTGATACTCCAACAGTTAACCAAGGGACCGAAAAGGCCTCATGTGTGTTGCAGCCCAACACCCCTCCATTTTGGCCTAAAACCCACCAAAACCTTCTCCATCATCTAGAGCGTTCGATCACGATCGCGTAGCCGAAAACCGCACCTCATTTGGACTCTCCTAGCTCCCTCTATGCCTATATATACCTCCCCCATTCCAAATCTCGGATCCCCTCCTCAAAACCCTAAAAAAAATCCATCTCCGCCGCCGGACAACGTCCGTCCCCGGCCGGACAGCGTCCGCCTCCGCCTTCGACCAACCGGGGCGCGCCACGTGGGCATCCAGCCCCACTTCGCCGCCTCCTCCCACCGCCGGCCTGCTCGGCCCGCGAGGGGCCCTCCCGGGCCCGGGCGCCGCCTCCCCGCGCCTTCTCCACCCCGCCGCCCAACGCCGCTGCCTCGCTGGCCGGCGCCGCCACGCCGCCGCGCCAGGGCGCCGCACTCACCTCCTTCGGCGGATCCGGGCCGCCACGTCCACGCCCGCCGCCGCCAACCGCCGCCGCCGCCGTCCGCCGCTTCGGATCTGGCCACCTCGCTGGCGAGCCCCCTCCTCCACGCCAAGTCAGACGACCTCGAAGCTCCGGCCGGCGAACCTCGTTCCGCGTGCAAACCGGATCTGGATCTGGATCTCGTCTGGGTTGACTTTTCTGCCCGAAACCCTAATTTTATTGCTATGTTCATCGTGCCATAAACTCCGCATCCGTACCTCCGTTTTGGTCATATAGCATATCAAAATGTTCGTCTCAGAGAGCACATCATTTCATCTCATTGCATCATTTTCATTTGATTTCATCTTGATGCCTCAAATGCTGTTCGAAGAATGCTATTTGAGTTAATTGTCAGATCTGCTGCTCCAATTAGATATTTGTCATTTTTGCCATGATTATTGTGTGCATGATATGCCCTGGAGCTCTACATGTGTTTTGTTATATGTTTTGCCATCTATCCAGAGGTGCAACCCATGTATTTTTGTGATGTGTGTGGTAACTAGCACAAGCTTGCAAAGTGGAGCATTCGTTAATGCTGATTTCAGGGACTCAGCATTGCCACCAAGTCCTTGACCTGTTTATCTCAATATGCCATATGTTCATGTTGTTTCCTAGTGACCCGTGCCTCTTTTGAGGATGATTGGTAAGGATGTTTTGTTAATCTTGTAGTGCTCTATCCATCCATGTCTTTTTTTGTAATTATGGAGCACCCTAGCTTGAGTCAATCGAGCTCTACTTTTGTCATTTCGTGAATCTGGGTAGATTGTCTACTTGTTAGCGATTTTGCCGAGAATGTTGTAGTTGATCCGTACATGCTATGTAATTGTTCTTGCCATGTCTAGATTGCATTTTGTGTATTCTTGATGGGTGCATGATTAGGTTGTCATGACTTGCTCTGTAGTGAGTGCATCGAGCTCGTAAACTTGCCTACTTGATATCTGTTTCAGCATGCTCCAGTTTTCACTAAGTCTGTGATCTGATTATGTTTTTGCCATGTTCACATGCTTGCAAATGTATTTTCTGATCCCTTTTGGCTCAAGGTCACTAAGGGACTTTTGTTAAGCTCTTTGAGTAGCTCCATGCCATGCTTTACTTTGCCATGTTCAGGTCTTGTAGCATGTTGTTTTCATGCTCCAAAGAGTGCTATCTGATCTGAAATTCCAGACGAGTGTTAATTTCACTAAGTCTGAAATCTGTTTACCAAATGCATTTTTGCCATGCTTGTTTGAACCTGTTAATGGATGAATTTTCCGTAGCTCAGTGCTAGTCTTTTGTTAAGCATCATGAATGGATCCCTGCCATGTATTTTGATGCCATGTTTGAGTGCTGTAGCATGTTCATCTTGTCGCATTTAGATGGCTACTTGCTGTAAATCGCAGAACGTGGCCATATTTAAATTGCTTGCCATTTCCAAACCGTAACTCCGATTCCGGCGTTCTTTATATCGTTTTCAAGCGATTTCATCTCATTGTTCAAGTGGCATCATATTGCATCCCGCATCATATTGTTTGAGCTTTGCACGTGGTTGATTGCGTTCTATTTGCTTGTTTGTCTTGTTTGGGTAGAGCCGGGAGACGAGTTAGCTAACAAGGAGCCCGTTGAGTTTGCTTTCGAGGATCCAGTCAACTCTGACAACTTTGCAGGCAAGATGATCATACCCTCGAAATCACTACTATCTTTGCTTGCTAGATGCTCGCTCTTTTGCTATGCCTAAAGGCCCCATTTGAAATTCTGTATCGCAGGAAGTGTCGTACCCCTCTCAACTGGTCTGAAACCGGTGAACGTCAGCTTCTCGGAAATGACTTAATCACAGAGGCAGAGGAAATGTGCAAAGTCATTCAAGATAACCTCAAAGCAGCCCAGTCCCGCCAGAAGAGCTACTATGATAGTAAGCACCATGATTTGGCTTTCGAGATCGGAGATCATGTTTACCTCCACGTCTCTCCAATTAAAGGTACTCGTCGCTTCGGTATCAAAGGGAAGCTTGCCCCTAGATACGTGGGACCTTTCAAGATTGTCAGCAAGAGAGGCGATCTCACCTATCAACTCGAGCTTCCTTCAAACTTTGTAAATGTGCATGACGTGTTCCATGTCTCTCAGCTCCGAAAGTGCTTCAAGACTCCTGACCGGGGGGGGGGGGGGGGGGGGGGGGGGGGGGGGGGGGGGGGGGGGGGGGGGGGGGGGGGGGGGGGGGGGGGGGGGGGGGGGGGGGGGGGGGGGGGGGGGGGGGGGGGGGGGGGGGGGGGGGGGGGGGGGGGGGGGGGGGGGGGGGGGGGGGGGGGGGGGGGGGGGGGGGGGGGGGGGGGGGGGGGGGGGGGGGGGGGGGGGGGGGGGGGGGGGGGGGGGGGGGGGGGGGGGGGGGGGGGGGGGGGGGGGGGGGGGGGGGGGGGGGGGGGGGGGGGGGGGGGGGGGGGGGGGGGGGGGGGGGGGGGGGGGGGGGGGGGGGGGGGGGGGGGGGGGGGGGGGGGGGGGGGGGGGGGGGGGGGGGGGGGGGGGGGGGGGGGGGGGGGGGGGGGGGGGGGGGGGGGGGGGGGGGGGGGGGGGGGGGGGGGGGGGGGGGGGGGGGGGGGGGGGGGGGGGGGGGGGGGGGGGGGGGGGGGGGGGGGGGGGGGGGGGGGGGGGGGGGGGGGGGGGGGGGGGGGGGGGGGGGGGGGGGGGGGGGGGGGGGGGGGGGGGGGGGGGGGGGGGGGGGGGGGGGGGGGGGGGGGGGGGGGGGGGGGGGGGGGGGGGGGGGGGGGGGGGGGGGGGGGGGGGGGGGGGGGGGGGGGGGGGGGGGGGGGGGGGGGGGGGGGGGGGGGGGGGGGGGGGGGGGGGGGGGGGGGGGGGGGGGGGGGGGGGGGGGGGGGGGGGGGGGGGGGGGGGGGGGGGGGGGGGGGGGGGGGGGGGGGGGGGGGGGGGGGGGGGGGGGGGGGGGGGGGGGGGGGGGGGGGGGGGGGGGGGGGGGGGGGGGGGGGGGGGGGGGGGGGGGGGGGGGGGGGGGGGGGGGGGGGGGGGGGGGGGGGGGGGGGGGGGGGGGGGGGGGGGGGGGGGGGGGGGGGGGGGGGGGGGGGGGGGGGGGGGCCGCCACCACCTCCTCCTCCTCCGGAGGCATGGCAAGCTGTGATGGCCGCAACCAATGCAAACACACAGTTGATCATGCTAATTCTTCGAGGGCGCAATCAAGCAAACCAAGGCAACCAAGGCAACAATCAGAATCACTTTGCTACACTCTACCAATTCCTTGCTAACGGGCCAAAGACTTTCAGCAATTGTGTTGAGGCAACTGATGCTGACGATTGGCTCGTGGATCTGTGCAAGCATTTCGAGTGCGGTAACGTTAGGCCTGAGGACTTTGTCAAGTTCGCATCCTTCCAACTCAAAGATCAAGCTGCAGAATGGTTCCAGCAGTACAAGGACTCCAGAGGTGGACGTGTTATTACCTGGGATGAATTCCGTCAAGACTTCAAAGCTCATCATATTCCCCAGAGCGTGGTTGAAAGCAAGCGTGAGGAATTCTGCAACCTAAAGCTATATCGGAGAGTTTAGGGGGGGGGGGGGGGGGGGGGGGGGGGGGGTGACGTAGAGTTTTGACTCTTCTCTTCTCAAATTTCACTAAAAAAATTTAGGATCACGCGGGTATCTTGGAATCGTTCCGATGGTTTTGTGACGAGAACATTGTCTAGGTGCCTCCTGTTAGGGGTTTTGTGGCAGTGTCCCGGGGAGTTGAGCTCCGAGGTGTTGTCGTCATAATTTTATCGTTGCAGTTCTGGAATACCTGAGTTTAGTACGCCGACATCGAAAATCTCTTTTAATGAGTTCGTTGGTGAGTTAACCTCGACGCAACCCAGTACTGGGGCGGGAGTTCGGGAGTATCGCCATAACTTGTATAACGGATGCTTTTCTAAGGTTGAGGTAGATGGTTTCCGAAGTTTTCTCGGTTATGTGTTGAAGGATGGATACAGTTGGATGTAGGATTCGCTAGATTTGGGTGAGATATTATGCTTCCCCTGTATCCCCAACACCTTATTGCATAACCGGAAAGGTTCGGGAGTTTCATAGGTGGGAATTCTTGTAGCTCTAGTTCTTCTTCCACGAATATTTGCTTTGAGATTGGGATTTCTTACCGACTATTCGTTCTTGATCCGTACCTTGTTGATTTGTTTCTCTACATGAATTCTAAGTGGCTTCTCAATTTATGGATATGTGACCATTTCAAGAGGAATGCATTCGTTCATTTTGTTCGGATGTAAAGACTTTATGTTGCAATTTTCTTTCTGTTGGATTCAGCTTCATTTTATCTGTCAATGTGCTAACGGTGGTTAACCTCTTCAGGATGGCTCCCGCTAAGAGCACCAATCAGAATCAGAATCAAGATCCGCCACCACCTCCTCCTCCTCCGGAGGCATGGCAAGCTGTGATGGCCGCAGGGGGGGGGGGGGGGGGGGGGGGGGGGGGGGGGGGGGGGGGGGGGGGGGGGGGGGGGGGGGGGGGGGGGGGGGGGGGGGGGGGGGGGGGGGGGGGGGGGGGGGGGGGGGGGGGGGGGGGGGGGGGGGGGGGGGGGGCAGATACAATCAAGGTACGACTACGGAACCAAAATAAAGACAACCCCAAATGCATAATGTCCCCGATCGTCCCAACTGGGCTCCAGTACTGATCGTCTGGAAAGGAAACGTAGTATTTTCCCGAGTCCTCATCGAACTCCCACTTGAGTTTAGTCGCATCTCCTGTAACGGTATCATCGGTCCCTGCATCTGGTTTTGGGAGTAATCTGTGAGTCACGGGGACTCAGCAATCTCACACCCTCGCGATCAAGTCTATTTAAGCTTATAGGTAGGGTATAAAAGGTATGAGGTGGAGCTGCAGCAAGCACTAGCATATATGATGGCTAACATACGCAAATGAGAGCGAGAAGAGAAGGCAAGACACGGTTACAAGACATCTTGACAATGGTAAAACTAACCCAGCAAAGCCACCCGAATGTGTCGACAAATATCGATAGGAGCTGCACATATCTCGTTCTCATGGCACACTGGATTGTCCAAACTTCCGGTAGGCCAGCCCAGAGTTGCCCCTGGTGGCCACCGGCGGCTGACAAGTTGGAACAACACCCAGAGGAGCACTGGCCCGGGGGTTTAAAATAAAGATGACCTTTGAGTCCGCGGAACCCAAGGGAAAAGAGGCTACGTGAAAAATGGTAAAACCAATGTTGGGCCTTGATGGAAGAGTTTTATTCAAGGCGAATTGTCAAGGGGTTCCCATTATAACCCAACCGTGTTAGGACCGCAAAATCAAGGAACATAACATCGGTATGACGGAAACTAGGGGGGCAAGAGTGGAACAAAACACTAGGCAGAAGGCCGATCCTTCCACCCTTTACCAAGTATATAGGTGCATTAAAGTAAGTAAGATATAATAGTGATATCCCAACAATAAACATGTTCCAACAAGGAACAAACTCCAATCTTCATCTACAACTAGCAATGCTATAAGAGGGGCTAAGCAAAGCGGTAACATAGACAAACAACGGTTTGCTAGGACATGGTGGGTTGGAGGTTTGTCATGGCAATACGGGAGGCATGATAAAGCATGTGGTAGGTATCATAGCATAGGCATAGCAAAGTTCTCCGAGTTGACGTAGAGGGAAAGATAGAAGTAATTTCGAGGGTATGGTCATCTTGCCTGCAAAGTTCTCCGAGTTGACGTAAGCTTGATCCTCGTAAACATTCTCAATGGGTTCCTCGATCACGTACTCGTCTCCTGGCTCTACCCAAAACAAGAACACAAGCAAAGGGAACCACGATCAACCACGGTGCCATGCGCAAGCAACATGATGCAAAACATGGCATGGTATGCGGGATGTGATATGCAATGCATATGCGTCCTTCTGCCGCCGCCGCTCTATGCATGTGCGCCCATCTAATCTTCCCAACGACACGCTGATCAAGTAGAAGCTAGCTAGGCCTCCACGGGGTTGCAACAATGATTAGGGAAAGATTTCTTAATTAGTAATCTAGATAGATTAGAATATACAGGCAAACAAAAACAATGATATTCATCCAACAGATATCGAGAAGTGTGCTAAATTAAAGTTAAGCACGGTTATGACTTCCCTTGCTAGTATTCCATGGACACTTTTCTCCGTAGATGGATCGTCCCTGCTAAGTGTAAATGATCTGCGACGGACTTCAGCGGACGCGTACAGAATATTGCATGATTTTCCTGAAGCCTGATGTAACACCCACGATGCGGCTATATTTCCCATGTATCGGAGCACGACTTAGAGACATAACCGCATTGTAGGAAATGTCGCAAGAGGGGGGGGGGGGGGGGGGGGGGGGGGGGGGGGGGGGGGGGGGGGGGGGGGGGGGGGGGGGGGGGGGGGGGGGGGGGGGGGGGGGGGGGGGGGGGGGGGGGGGGGGGGGGGGGGGGGGGGGGGGGGGGGGGGGGGGGGGGGGGGGGGGGGGGGGGGGGGGGGGGGGGGGGGGGGGGGGGGGGGGGGGGGGGGGGGGGGGGGGGGGGGGGGGGGGGGGGGGGGGGGGGGGGGGGGGGGGGGGGGGGGGGGGGGGGGGGGGGGGGGGGGGGGGGGGGGGGGGGGGGGGGGGGGGGGGGGGGGGGGGGGGGGGGGGGGGGGGGGGGGGGGGGGGGGGGGGGGGGGGGGGGGGGGGGGGGGGGGGGGGGGGGGGGGGGGGGGGGGGGGGGGGGGGGGGGGGGGGGGGGGGGGGGGGGGGGGGGGGGGGGGGGGGGGGGGGGGGGGGGGGGGGGAGCAGGCTTGTAGCTTAGGCTCCTGCTAGTGTATATATAGTGGTTTTCTTTTTTCTCTCCATATCAACCATTTTATATTGCGTACCTGTCATTCAAGAGTGAAATGATGGTTGCTTCTTCCGACTAACTTACTGTGTGATTTGACTACTCCTTAGTGGCCCCTACACGTACTCCCCCTACGTGTATGCAACAGTCACACGTCCGAGCACAAGACGCAAATATAAAAACGTGTGCGACGCCCTAATGCATGCATGTACGAGCACACGACGGAACACACACGGTCATGCTCAAGTGCTCAACCTACACGTGCATGCACACACATACTCAGTCAGGGTGAGTTAGTGACCGTATAAACACCGGAAAATATATATATTGAGCGCAATGAGCGTATTATGAAGTCCACTGACCATATTTTTACAAATATACAGTGACAGACAGTGTGTTTATCTCGTTTGAAATTAAGCCATATTAACCGGAGAGGAGGTAGTATGGACTAGCATTACTTTGCTGTGTCCCGTCAACTTGTCGAACAAGGAGAAGGTTGCAGGACAGGAGAAGCTTGCGCGCGGTGGCTCGCAGGACAAGGAGAAACTTTTGACTAATGCAAGCTCTCCCTTGCTCAGGCGGTGGACGTGCAACAGTTAATTCGGTGTCAGATTGCCAGAAGCATACACTATACTACTAGTGCTATTATTGTTCGACTTCCCGAATAGGCGAACAGCTACTACTATAGTCTATAAAGGTACGTACTATACTAGTACTAGGAACCGGATGGAGGAGCGTCTGCACTCTTATTATAATTTTAAAATGTGATAAAGCAATCTTTAACACATTTGGTTCTCTTCGAGGGTTCTCGCATGTGATAATGGAAGTTGATTGCATGGAACACTAGCCACAATTCTCTCTTAATTCTGGCTCATTTCCTGTTACAAATAGTAGCGCTCGGTAATATTTCCTCTTTTTTTGTTATTCAGCATGTAAACAGGTCAGCAAACCTTGCGGCGCATCTTCGTGCGAACCGTGCTTGCTGCACTTTGAATGTGGTCGAGAGCTGGCTTAATGAAACACCTCACTTCCTACTTCTTTTTTTGCGGGGTACCTCGCTTCCTAGTGACCAGTGTCTTGGCTGATCGTCCTAAGAATGCTTATATATGAATAAAGCTCTCTCATTTAACCGCAAAAAAGATTAAGCCATATTAACCGGAAAGGCGGGATTATGGACTAGCACTACTTTTTGGTGTGTCCCGTCAACTCGAAGAATGAGGAGAAGCTTGCGGGACAAGGTGAAGCTCGCTTACGCCTTTTGGCTAATGCAACCTACCCTCGGTGGACATGCATTAGTCCATTCGGTGTCAGATTATCAGAGGCATACACTGTAGTACCCAACATGCGGAGTACCATCATTGTTCGACTTCACGAAGAGGCGAAGAGCCAAGCACAGTAGTACGAGTAGTACTACTACTAGAACCGCATGGTGGAGCGTCTGTACTCTTATTTTTTTTATCTCTGATAAAGTACACGTTTATTCCTGAGAAGGGCGGAAAATGGCAGCCCAACATGTAATGAATGATATCGATCAACCAACCATGCTCGAATATATCTTGGCCTCCGTGCGAGCCCGTCTGTGTGTTCTCGCTCCTCGTCTCTCTCAAGGAATGGCGGGTTGGCTCTTTGCCGTCAATTGAGATCGGTTTGCTCACACTCCTGTCCCACATGTCACTGATATGCCAAGAGGAGGTGCGTTGACCAACTGGCCATACGCGTACTTGGTTTTGCACGTTCATACTACTCCTCCCTTCGACACAGTTTACAGGGCGCGCTTTATTATGATGCATTTCTCTGAATGCATTTCCACCACCAGAGAGACTTTAGAGGCGTTTGGTCTAATGCTCAATTAATTAGGGCATGGTAACCGCAATCAAGTCCACAATTTTCTCTCCATGTACTGTACTACTATGGAGTGGAGTAAGTGCATGCATGTGTGTACCCGGGGTGGAAGCACTGCATGCATGTGTGTACGCATTATTCCCTCCAGTAATAGATGCCGTGCTATAACTACCAGTGCTATTTTTCAGACCGATCGCTAGTCGCCTTGGTCCCACAGATTTTTTTTCTTTTTTCTGAAGCGTGTTGTATAAACAGTGACGGATGGAGTAGTATGAGCGGATTCAAAGAAGAGCATATTGATGGTTGCTTCTTTAGAGCAACTTACAGTGGGAAAGGTGGGGCTTATGATTTGACTGCTCATTACTCACTATTAATGCGGTGCAACGACCGGGCTGAGTCTCCCATGCGGTTGTGCACTACCCCCTCGGTTCTTAAATATACTCCGGAGTATTTGTCTTTCTAGAGATTTGAACGAGTGACTACTCAAATATTTGTCTTTTTAGAGATTTCAAATGTAGTGGCACATACGTATGTATATAGACATAGTTTAGAGTGTAGATTCACTCATTTTGCTCCGTATGTAGTCACTTGTTGAAATCTCTAGAAAGACGAATAGAATATTTAGGAACGGACGGAGTACACATACGAAGCAAAATGAGTGAATCTACACTCTAAAATATGCCCGTTTGAAATTTGTAAAAAGACAAATATTTAGGAACGAAGGAGTATAATTTTGTGCATGGCACATGGACCCAGATGATGAAGAGGCTTCTGGCAATGCTATCAAGTTTCCATTATTTGTTTACATAATTGGCGTACTATACAAATAATTTTCCAGCGACATGAAATTGTACAATGGTGTGAGCTTTCAGCTTTTGTTTTGCATGTCTTACCATCGATGCTCTTTCGGAAACAATAAAAAACCAACTTCCTTGCTAATGCATGTCAATTATTAGCAGATCAGAGCTAATAATTATATCACAACTGAAGACAGAGTTGTGAGAAGGTGTTAAATTAAAATTGATCCATGCTTTCATTGGTAGCAACGTCCCCCCAGCTCTGTCTAAATCAACAAGGCATGTTGGGAAAAAAAGTAGCTGTCTGGAGCATGCAACATTCCGATCATTTTGTGCAGTTCCACTAAAATTGAGCTGAGCATCCCTGTTCCAAAGATATTATGTGTGATTACGATAATAGAGGACTGCTGATGAAACAATAAACACACAAATAGAAGTCGGTCACCTTTGCAGTCTCTCTTAAGACTAACTAGTTGGAGAAGATTAGGCTCGGAGTTGGATGAGGAGGATAGAGCAAAACCAATCTCCCTTTGTGCAGTCGCACTGAAATGTAGAGACATTGCCCATGTGACATTTTAGTACAACTGCACAAAACACTCTTAAGAAAAAAGTGATTTGTGCAATTCACCAAAAGGTCGCAATAGCAATGAGGTGAAATGGATAGCCCTGTTTGCAAAAAAGAGGTAGAAAGGAAACAATTAGTGGCCAATAACAGTTGATGACACATGCGACGACAAAAAAGAAGCATATTCCTTGTCCTAAGGGAAGATAACAACACGGTTGTGTTTGTCTAAAACGGTGTGAGGACGAGAATGCAATATGGAAAGTATGCTGGATGAGCTACGTTTTGGGCAAAGAACTATGGAAGATCCACATGCAGCGACGTGGGAAGATGGGCAGTGGAGCAAGGCCGGAGGGGATACCTGGAGGTCGACGGGATGTAACTAGGTGAGCAGCGGCGGGTGGAATCTGCGAGCAGGTGGCATAGGCCCTGCCGCGCCAGAGCTTGGTCAGAGAGAACGGCGTGTACGGCAGATCGGGACGTGCTGCCTCGGCGCCGTCGAACAGAGAAACGATGCACTTCCACCCTTTCCTCCGACGGACGGGATGTGGCAGGATCAGTGACCAACGGTGAGAGAGAAAGAGGCCACCGCACTCCCTTTCCCCCGGCGGACGGGATGCGGCCGGATCAGTGACCAACGGTGAGAGAGAGAGGCCACCGCAGCCTTGTGTGAGATACTCTGAAGAGCGACAAACCAGGCACGCAGGCTCCATTGTATATAGTGAGCGGACTACCTTTCTCTCCATGGAAACTACTAAAAGCCTCAAGATAAGTGTGAGTACCGAGGATGGCTCTTCCGTAGGAAGACGGAGGTGGATCCTCGGTAGTGTATTGAAGTGGTGAGTAGTGGACTCGTGTGCGCAAAACAATTTCAAGTTGGAGTATCGTAGGATAGCCTAGCCAAGAGTCAAAGCTGGCTTGGGGGGGGGGGGGGGGGGGGGGGGGGGGGGGGGGGGGGGGGGGGGGGGGGGGGGGGGGGGGGGGGGGGGGGGGGGGGGGGGGGGGGGGGGGGGGGGGGGGGGGGGGGGGGGGGGGGGGGGGGGGGGGGGGGGGGGGGGGGGGGGGGGGGGGGGGGGGGGGGGGGGGGGGGGGGGGGGGGGGGGGGGGGGGGGGGGGGGGGGGGGGGGGGGGGGGGGGGGGGGGGGGGGGGGGGGGGGGGGGGGGGGGGGGGGGGGGGGGGGGGGGGGGGGGGGGGGGGGGGGGGGGGGGGGGGGGGGGGGGGGGGGGGGGGGGGGGGGGGGGGGGGGGGGGGGGGGGGGGGGGGGGGGGGGGGGGGGGGGGGGGGGGGGGGGGGGGGGGGGGGGGGGGGGGGGGGGGGGGGGGGGGGGGGGGGGGGGGGGGGGGGGGGGGGGGGGGGGGGGGGGGGGGGGGGGGGGGGGGGGGGGGGGGGGGGGGGGGGGGGGGGGGGGGGGGGGGGGGGGGGGGGGGGGGGGGGGGGGGGGGGGGGGGGGGGGGGGGGGGGGGGGGGGGGGGGGGGGGGGGGGGGGGGGGGGGGGGGGGGGGGGGGGGGGGGGGGGGGGGGGGGGGGGGGGGGGGGGGGGGGGGGGGGGGGGGGGGGGGGGGGGGGGGGGGGGGGGGGGGGGGGGGGGGGGGGGGGGGGGGGGGGGGGGGGGGGGGGGGGGGGGGGGGGGGGGGGGGGGGGGGGGGGGGGGGGGGGGGGGGGGGGGGGGGGGGGGGGGGGGGGGGGGGGGGGGGGGGGGGGGGGGGGGGGGGGGGGGGGGGGGGGGGGGGGGGGGGGGGGGGGGGGGGGGGGGGGGGGGGGGGGGGGGGGGGGGGGGGGGGGGGGGGGGGGGGGGGGGGGGGGGGGGGGGGGGGGGGGGGGGGGGGGGGGGGGGGGGGGGGGGGGGGGGGGGGGGGGGGGGGGGGGGGGGGGGGGGGGGGGGGGGGGGGGGGGGGGGGGGGGGGGGGGGGGGGGGGGGGGGGGGGGGGGGGGGGGGGGGGGGGGGGGGGGGGGGGGGGGGGGGGGGGGGGGGGGGGGGGGGGGGGGGGGGGGGGGGGGGGGGGGGGGGGGGGGGGGGGGGGGGGGGGGGGGGGGGGGGGGGGGGGGGGGGGGGGGGGGGGGGGGGGGGGGGGGGGGGGGGGGGGGGGGGGGGGGGGGGGGGGGGGGGGGGGGGGGGGGGGGGGGGGGGGGGGGGGGGGGGGGGGGGGGGGGGGGGGGGGGGGGGGGGGGGGGGGGGTTCCAGACAAGTGTTGATTTCACTAAGTCTGAGATCTGTTTGCCATATGCATTTTTACCATGCTTGTTTGAACCTGTTAATGGATGAATTGGCCGTATCTCAATGCTAGACTTTTGTTAAGCATCTTGTGTGCATCCCTGCCATGTATTTTTTTGTTCTTGTTTGGGTGTTGTAGCTTGTTCATTTCGTTGCATTTAGATGCCTACTTGCTGTAAATCGTAGACCGGTGTCATTTTTGAATCGCTTGCCATTTCCAAACCATAACTCTGATTCCGGCGTTCTTTATATCGTTTTCAAGCGATTTCATCTCATATTTCTAGTGGCACACTTGGTTTTCCATTTTGAGGCCAGGTTCATGCATTCCCTGTCATATCTTGCATTTTGCCATCGCATCCCGCATAGCATATCATCATTGCATCATATTGCTTGATCCTTGCACGTGGTTGATTGTATCCTTGTTGCTTGTTTGTCTTGTCTGGGTAGAGCCGGAAGACGAGTTCGCTAACGAGGAGCCCGTTGAGTTTGCTTTCGAGGATCCAGTCAACTCTGACAACTGTGCAGGCAAGATGATCACACCCTCGAAATCACTACTATCTTTGCTATGCTAGTTTGCTCGCTCTTTTGCTATGCCATTGCTATGATGCCTACCACTTGCTTTCAAGCCTCCCAAATTGCCATGTCAAACCTCTAACCCACCATTTCCTAGCAAACCGTTGATTGGCTATGTTACCGCTTCGCTCAGCCCCTCATATAGCGTTGCTAGTTGCAGATGAAGATTGGAGGCCGTTCCTTGTTGGAACATTTATTTACTTGTTGGGATATCATTATATTGCCATGTTATCTTAATGCATCTATATACTTGGTAAAGGGTGGAAGGCTCGGCCTCTCGCCTAGTGTTTTGTTCCACTCTTGCCGCCCTAGTTTCCGTCATATCATTATATTGCCATGTTATCTTAATGAGCTCGTAAACTGTAACACCCCGGATGTAACTTTCCCAATTTGTACTCCAATTCTTGCCGTTTGGGGGGGGGGGGGGGGGGGGGGGGGGGGGGGGGGGGGGGGGGGGGGGGGGGGGGGGGGGGGGGGGGGGGGGGGGGGGGGGGGGGGGGGGTCTTACCATTTGCCACCTAGCCTTTTCTTTCCCTTGTGTTCTGCAGACTCAAGGGTCATCTTATTTTAACCCCCCGGGCTAGTGCTCCTCTGAGTGTTGGTCCAAACTAGAGCCCCTTGCAGAGCCACC
>JAAAWM010008502.1:0-14538 GCA_036873465.1 Thinopyrum obtusiflorum
GGTATGTTACTTGCCCGAGATTCGATCGTCGGTATCTCAATACCTAGCTCAATATCGTTACCGGCAAGTCTCTTTACTCGTTCCGTAATGCATCATCCTGCAACTAACTCATTAGTCACATTGCTTGCAAGGCTTATAGTGATGTGCATTACCGAGAGGGCCCAGAGATACCTCTCCGATACTCAGAGTGACAAATCCTAATCTCGATCTATGCCAACTCAACAAATACCTTCGGAGACACCTGTAGAGCATCTTTATAATCACCCAGTTACGTTGTGATGTTTGATAGCACACAAGGTATGTGCTTTGCGAAAGTCCAATTAAGCGTCTTGATCTATCTCTATAGATCTTGATGCCCAATATATAAGCAGCTTCACCGAGGTCTTTCATTGAAAAACTCTTATTCAAGTATCCTTTTATGCTACCCAAAAATTCTATATTATTTCCAATCAATAATATGTCATCCACATATAATATTAGAAATGCTACAGAGCTCCCACTCACTTTCTTGTAAATACAGGCTTCTCCAAAAGTCTGTATAAAACCATATGCTTTTATCACACTATCAAAGCATATATTCCAACTCTGAGATGCTTGCACCAGTCCATGAATGGATCACTGGAGCTTGCACACTTTGTTAGCACCTTTAGGATCGACAAAACCTTCTGATTGCATCATATACAACTCTTCTTTGAGAAATCCATTAAGGAATGCAGTTTTGACATCCATTTGCCAAATTTCATAATGGGGGGGGGGGGGGGGGGGGGGGGGGGGGGGGGGGGGGGGGGGGGGGGGGGGGGGGGGGGGGGGGGGGGGGGGGGGGGGGGGGGGGGGGGGGGGGGGGGGGGGGGGGGGGGGGGGGGGGGGGGGGGGGGGGGGGGGGGGGGGGGGGGGGGGGGGGGGGGGGGGGGGGGGGGGGGGGGGGGGGGGGGGGGGGGGGGGGGGGGGGGGGGGGGGGGGGGGGGGGGGGGGGGGGGGGGGGGGGGGGGGGGGGGGGGGGGGGGGGGGGGGGGGGGGGGGGGGGGGGGGGGGGGGGGGGGGGGGGGGGGGGGGGGGGGGGGGGGGGGGGGGGGGGGGGGGGGGGGGGGGGGGGGGGGGGGGGGGGGGGGGGGGGGGGGGGGGGGGGGGGGGGGGGGGGGGGGGGGGGGGGGGGGGGGGGGGGGGGGGGGGGGGGGGGGGGGGGGGGGGGGGGGGGGGGGGGGGGGGGGGGGGGGGGGGGGGGGGGGGGGGGGGGGGGGGGGGGGGGGGGGGGGGGGGGGGGGGGGGGGGGGGGGGGGGGGGGGGGGGGGGGGGGGGGGGGGGGGGGGGGGGGGGGGGGGGGGGGGGGGGGGGGGGGGGGGGGGGGGGGGGGGGGGGGGGGGGGGGGGGGGGGGGGGGGGGGGGGGGGGGGGGGGGGGGGGGGGGGGGGGGGGGGGGGGGGGGGGGGGGGGGGGGGGGGGGGGGGGGGGGGGGGGGGGGGGGGGGGGGGGGGGGGGGGGGGGGGGGGGGGGGGGGGGGGGGGGGGGGGGGGGGGGGGGGGGGGGGGGGGGGGGGGGGGGGGGGGGGGGGGGGGGGGGGGGGGGGGGGGGGGGGGGGGGGGGGGGGGGGGGGGGGGGGGGGGGGGGGGGGGGGGGGGGGGGGGGGGGGGGGGGGGGGGGGGGGGGGGGGGGGGGGGGGGGGGGGGGGGGGGGGGGGGGGGGGGGGGGGGGGGGGGGGGGGGGGGGGGGGGGGGGGGGGGGGGGGGGGGGGGGGGGGGGGGGGGGGGGGGGGGGGGGGGGGGGGGGGGGGGGGGGGGGGGGGGGGGGGGGGGGGGGGGGGGGGGGGGGGGGGGGGGGGGGGGGGGGGGGGGGGGGGGGGGGGGGGGGGGGGGGGGGGGGGGGGGGGGGGGGGGGGGGGGGGGGGGGGGGGGGGGGGGGGGGGGGGGGGGGGGGGGGGGGGGGGGGGGGGGGGGGGGGGGGGGGGGGGGGGGGGGGGGGGGGGGGGGGGGGGGGGGGGGGGGGGGGGGGGGGGGGGGGGGGGGGGGGGGGGGGGGGGGGGGGGGGGGGGGGGGGGGGGGGGGGGGGGGGGGGGGGGGGGGGGGGGGGGGGGGGGGGGGGGGGGGGGGGGGGGGGGGGGGGGGGGGGGGGGGGGGGGGGGGGGGGGGGGGGGGGGGGGGGGGGGGGGGGGGGGGGGGGGGGGGGGGGGGGGGGGGGGGGGGGGGGGGGGGGGGGGGGGGGGGGGGGGGGGGGGGGGGGGGGGGGGGGGGGGGGGGGGGGGGGGGGGGGGGGGGGGGGGGGGGGGGGGGGGGGGGGGGGGGGGGGGGGGGGGGGGGGGGGGGGGGGGGGGGGGGGGGGGGGGGGGGGGGGGGGGGGGGGGGGGGGGGGGGGGGGGGGGGGGGGGGGGGGGGGGGGGGGGGGGGGGGGGGGGGGGGGGGGGGGGGGGGGGGGGGGGGGGGGGGGGGGGGGGGGGGGGGGGGGGGGGGGGGGGGGGGGGGGGGGGGGGGGGGGGGGGGGGGGGGGGGGGGGGGGGGGGGGGGGGGGGGGGGGGGGGGGGGGGGGGGGGGGGGGGGGGGGGGGGGGGGGGGGGGGGGGGGGGGGGGGGGGGGGGGGGGGGGGGGGGGGGGGGGGGGGGGGGGGGGGGGGGGGGGGGGGGGGGGGGGGGGGGGGGGGGGGGGGGGGGGGCCCAAGGGGAGTCCTACTCCCACCGGGAGTAGGACTCCAACCCTTCCAAGAGTAGGAGTAGGAGGGAAGGAAGGAGGAGAGAGGGGGAAGGAAAAAGGGGGGTGCCCCCCCTTCCTTGTCCAATTCGGACTAGAGGGGGAGGGGCGCGCGGCCTGCCCTGGCCGCCCCTCCTCTTCTCCACTAAGGCCCAATAGGCCCATTACACTCCCCGGGGGGTTCTGGTAACCCCCGGTACTCCGGTATTTGTCCGGACTTACCCGGAACCCTTCCGAAGTCCAAACATAGTCATCCAATATATCGATCTTTATGTCTCGACCATTTCGAGACTCCTCGTCATGTCCGTGATCTTATCCGGGACTCCGAACTACCTTCGGTTCATCAAAACACATAAACTCATATTACCGATCGTCACCGAACGTTAAGCGTGTGGACCCTACGGGTTCGAGAACTATGTAGACATGACCGAGACACGTCTCCGGTCAATAACCAATAGCGGAACCGGGATGCTCATATTGGTTCCTACATATTCTACCAAGATCTTTATCGGTCAAACCGCATAACAACATACGTTGTTCCCTTTGTCATCGTTATGTTACTTGCCCGAGATTCGATCGTCGGTATCCCAATACCTAGTTCAATCTCGTTACCGGCAAGTCTCTTTACTCGTTCCGTAATACATCATCCTGCTACTAACTCATTGGGGGGGGGGGGGGGGGGGGGGGGGGGGGGGGGGGGGGGGGGGGGGGGGGGGGGGGGGGGGGGGGGGGGGGGGGGGGGGGGGGGGGGGGGGGGGGGGGGGGGGGGGGGGGGGGGGGGGGGGGGGGGGGGGGGGGGGGGGGGGGGGGGGGGGGGGGGGGGGGGGGGGGGGGGGGGGGGGGGGGGGGGGGGGGGGGGGGGGGGGGGGGGGGGGGGGGGGGGGGGGGGGGGGGGGGGGGGGGGGGGGGGGGGGGGGGGGGGGGGGGGGGGGGGGGGGGGGGGGGGGGGGGGGGGGGGGGGGGGGGGGGGGGGGGGGGGGGGGGGGGGGGGGGGGGGGGGGGGGGGGGGGGGGGGGGGGGGGGGGGGGGGGGGGGGGGGGGGGGGGGGGGGGGGGGGGGGGGGGGGGGGGGGGGGGGGGGGGGGGGGGGGGGGGGGGGGGGGGGGGGGGGGGGGGGGGGGGGGGGGGGGGGGGGGGGGGGGGGGGGGGGGGGGGGGGGGGGGGGGGGGGGGGGGGGGGGGGGGGGGGGGGGGGGGGGGGGGGGGGGGGGGGGGGGGGAGTCGTACGTCTTCACGATCCGACCGATCCAAGTACCGAGCGTACGGCACCTCCGAGTTCAGCACACGTTCAGCTCGATGACGTCCCGCGAACTCCGATCCAGCAGAGCTTCACGGGAGAGTTCCGTCAGCACGACGGCATGATGATGGTGATGATGTTGCTACCGACGCAGGGCTTCACCTAAGCACCGCTACGATATGACCGAGGTGGTATATGGTGGAGGGGGCACCGCACACGGCTGGGAAAGATCAACAGATCAACTTGTGTGTCCAGAGGTGCCCCCTGCCCCCGTATATAAAGGAGCAAGGGGGGAGGCGGCCGGCCAGGAGGAGGGCGCGCCAAGGGGGGAGTCCTACTCCCACTGGGAGTAGGACTCCTCCTTTCCTAGTAGGAGTAGGAGAAGGGGGAAGGAGGAGAGAGAGGGGAAGGAAAGGGGGGCGCCGCCCCCCCTCCTTGTCCAATTCGGACTAGAGGGGGAGGGGGCATGCGGCCTGCCCTGGCCGCCCCTCCTCTTCTCCACTGAGGCCCAATAGGCCCATTACACTCCCCGGGGGGTTCCGGTAACCCCCCGGTACTCCGGTATATGTCCAAAACCTCCCGAAACACTTCCAGTGTCCGAACATAGTCGTCCAATATATCGATCTTTACGTCTCGACCATTTCGAGACTCCTCATCATGTCTGTGATCATATCCGGGACTCCGAACTACCTTCGGTACATCAAACACAAAAACTCATAATACCGATCATCACCGAACTTTAAGCGTGCGGACCCTACGGGTTCGAGAACTATGTAGACATGACCGAGACACATCTCTGGTCAATAACCAATAGCGGAACCTGGATGCTCATATTGTCTCCCACATATTCTGGGGGGGGGGGGGGGGGGGGGGGGGGGGGGGGGGGGGGGGGGGGGGGGGGGGGGGGGGGGGGGGGGGGGGGGGGGGGGGGGGGGGGGGGGGGGGGGGGGGGGGGGGGGGGGGGGGGGGGGGGGGGGGGGGGGGGGGGGGGGGGGGGGGGGGGGGGGGGGGGGGGGGGGGGGGGGGGGGGGGGGGGGGGGGGGGGGGGGGGGGGGGGGGGGGGGGGGGGGGGGGGGGGGGGGGGGGGGGGGGGGGGGGGGGGGGGGGGGGGGGGGGGGGGGGGGGGGGGGGGGGGGGGGGGGGGGGGGGGGGGGGGGGGGGGGGGGGGGGGGGGGGGGGGGGGGGGGGGGGGGGGGGGGGGGGGGGGGGGGGGGGGGGGGGGGGGGGGGGGGGGGGGGGGGGGGGGGGGGGGGGGGGGGGGGGGGGGGGGGGGGGGGGGGGGGGGGGGGGGGGGGGGGGGGGGGGGGGGGGGGGGGGGGGGGGGGGGGGGGGGGGGGGGGGGGGGGGGGAGTTACAATGCTTGCAAGGCTTATAGTGATGTGCATTACCGAGTGGGCCCAGAGATACCACTCCGACAATCGGAGTGACAAACCCTAATCTCGAAATACGCCAACTCAACAAGTACCTTCGAAGACACCTGTAGAGCACCTTTATAATCACCCAGTTACGTTGTGACATTTGGTAGCACACAAAGTGTTCCTCCGGTAAACGGGAGTTGCATAATCTCATAGTTATAGGAACATGTATAAGTCATGAAGAAAGCAATAGCAACATACTAAACGATCAAGTGCTAAGCTAACGGATTGGGTCAAGTCAATCACATCATTCTCCTAATGATGTGATCCCGTTAATCAAATGACAACTCATGTCTATGGCTAGGAAACATAACCATCTTTGATCAACGAGCTAGTCAAGTAGAGGCATACTAGTGACACTCTGTTTGTCTATGTATTCACACATGTATCACGTTTCCAGTTAATACAATTCTAGCATGAATAATAAACATTTATCATGATATAAGGAAATAAATAATAACTTTATTATTGCCTCTAGGGCATATTTCCTTCAGCTCTATCCCTAAATACTAAAACCCCTTGGTTTATATAGACACCAGTAGGGTTAGGGTTACATGCGATCGGTTACAATGAAGGAAAGTCATGCTAAATCTTGACTTGGAGGGTACACCACGACTCCGAAGATCTCCTGTCCGACCACGAATCCACGCTCTAGCTTAGCCCTCATACATCTCCAACGTATCTATAATTTTTGCTTGTTCCATGTTGTTATATTATCATTCTTGGATGTTTTACAATCATTTTATAGCAACTTTATATCATTTTTTGGGACTAACCTATTGACATAGTGCCCAATGCCAGTTCTTGTTTTTTCCTTGTTTTTTTACTTCACAGAATATCAATACCAAACGGAGTCCAAACGCAGCGAAACTTCTTGGAGATTTTTTATGGACCAGAAGGAACAACTTGGGCCGAAGAAGTGTAACACCCCAGATCTTTACTCTATCATTAACCTAGACAACATGCCTTGTCATCATGATTATCATCATCAAATTGCATTTAAGAAATAATCCAATTCAATTCAAAATTCAAAATGCAAGACAAATAATTATTTCAATAAACATCAAAACAAAAAAATTCATAATGTTGTAAATAATCTCAAGGCAATTATAAAATTGGAACCAACCTTAACAAAATTCCCAAAAATGCCCCTGGATTTTATTTTGGTGGTCCAGCAACACTTGTCTTGACTTATTCAATTTCTAAAAATACCTAGCCACTTCCAAATGCCCCGAAACATTTTGTGGCAGTGAAAAAATTCACAAAGTATTTATGTGGCCTAGCCCCATATTTATCAAAAGTGTTTTGGCAGCCCTAATTATTTCTATACAGCTTATTTTAATAAATAAAAAGAAAAGCAGAAAAGCAGAAAAATAGAAAAGGGCATAGGCTTACCTGGCACTGGGCCGAAGCCACAGTGCGGCCCAGGCAGCCCAGCAGGCCTCCCCCACCTACCTCGCCTCGGTGTCGTCCTTCCCATGGTCGACCGCGCTCGCGCTGGCCATCGCTCGACACCGCGACGCAGCGGGCGCCGCGAGGGGATATGGATAGACCGTTCCTTCCCCTGGCCATCCACCTCCACTTCCCCCCTCACTCCGCTCGCTCTCCTCCCTCCTCTCGCTCGCTTTTACCGCCACCGAACGGAGCCGTCGCCGCCGCCCGTCTTTGCCGTGGCCACTCGTCAGCCCGCGCCGAGCCAACTCGTCCAAGCGCTGCGTCGTGGTCGTCTTCGTCGTCCGCAAGGAGCAGCTCGAGCAGGAGATCGCCACAGCTCCGGGATCGAGCCGCCCCTTCTCTGCACTGCCGCACGCCTCACTTCGATTCGCCGCCGCCAGCTCCTCCTCGGCCTCCTCGATCGGCTTGTCACACCCACTGTGAGCTCCTCCGCTTCCACGCATCTTTCCAAGCTCGGATTCGAGCTCGGGCGTGCTTCCCCGCAACCACCGTAGCTCGCCGTCCGCCATGAACCTCCACCTCCTTACTGCCGTCTCTGCCAAGGGCAAATGAGCACGTCAACGTGCTCGCGGCTGCCTCCTGGTGCTTCCTATTCCTTTAAATCGCGCGCAAACGAGCTGAAACGGCGCTTTCATCGTTGCCTGAACTCCGGCCGCCGCCGTGAGCTCGGTTTCGGCGAGCCCAGTCCACCCCAGCTTCGGTTGAGACCACAAATGGATGCACGCGAGCACTAGCAGCTCATAGCCGCAAACCGCGTGAAGAACGGTGCCCTAAATTGCCCGGACGGTGAACTTCTGTTGTCGGTACAGTAGTCACCGGCGAAGCTCTGGCATCGCTGACGTGTCAGGCGTCGTTAGTCACTAATTACACGATTTGTTTACCCCTTGAGAATATGACAGGCGGGCCCCGCTGTTACTTAAACGTGTTTAAGTCTCTCATTAGTATTAAACTAAACACAGCGGGCCCACATGTCAGTTTTGACCTTGCCACGTTAGCGTTGACCGGCCCCTCATGTCTGTGACTATGGCTGGCTGACTTGTGAGTCCCATTGGGCCCGGTTGACTGGTCAACCAGCTGACTGGGCAGCCCCAGTCACTGACTGGTGGGCCCCAGTTGACCAGTCAACTGGTCAGCCGACGCTGACGCCATGCCACATCATGCTGATGTCATTTCCCTTTTCTGGTTAATTCTGTTAATTTAAATAATATCAGAAAATAGTTTAAAACTTTGAAAATTCGTAGAAAATAAATCGTAGCTCGGATCGAAAACTTTCTACATGAAAGTTGATCAGAACGACGAGACGAATCTGATCGTGTCATCTGTTTCCATGTCGGAACCCTCTACGTAGGTAAACCTGCAACTTCGAGGCTGTATCCAGTAGATGAATAGTGCATATACACCGGTTAATAAATCCCACTTTAATCCTAAAATAGATAAAATGACTTAGATGCATCTTTAGGCAACCCTGCACTGCATCCTAGGCATAGTATGCTCTGTGTCGCATTGTTTGCTATGTATTTATTTTGTTTCCTCCCCCTCTTCTCTCTCGATAGACCCCGACACCGACGCAGTTCTCGGGACCGACGCAGCTCAGGAGCCCGACGACACCGTTGACGACCTTGCCTTTACCGCCGAGCAACCAGGCAAGCACCCCCTTTTTGAGCATTCCGATATCGCCTACTCTCTTCTCTCTTATGCTTGCATTAGAAGTTACTACTGCTGCTGTTGTCCTATTTCTGCTGCATAGCCTGTTTATTGTAACCTGCTATTGTTACCTACTAGCTTATCCTAAACTGTTTAGTATAGGTTGGGTAGAGACCCAGTAGAGACCCCACTTTATCCCGACTGCCCCACTGGATCATCAGAAGACCCGATCAACGGGATTGAAGTCCAGGCCTCGGCACCGCACTTCACTTCCCCCTTAGTTGCTCGACACTACTGGGTAACTATCGAGTGCCGAGGGTGATACCTCGTCAGCACTCCTGATGATAACCTTGTAGGTTAGTTATTCGGTCGTGGTCAGCGAGGATGATTCCTCCTACACCACCCCCGATAACGACATCGTCGCGCAATTCCTCAAGAGTGGACCTCGAGGGTGATTCCTCCTTCGTTCACCTTGATGTTTACGTCAGGTGGGAATCCTACGAGGGTGATGCCTATTACTGTTGATACTGATTAAACTGGATAGGGACGGGTCGGCCCTAAGGGGCACCCATGAGAGTTCCTTGTACTGCAGGACTGGAGGGACAGGCGGTACCACCCCGTAGAGGTGGACCTGAGTTCCCGACGGTCTTGCTAGAGCCGGGTGGACCTGGACGGTGCCCGAGCAATGAATACGAGGCGTGGCTGGGCATTCTTAGCCCTTGCCGCAAGTCCTCGAGACGGGGTGACGGGGTCACATCTTTCGTGAGTCTCTGCTCGTTACCGCACTACCAACACACTAACGGTTTGGATATTTGATCCGAGGGGCCTCTGGCCTGATAGCACTAACCATCATGTGGGTATAGTATGGGCGTTCTGCGTTGTATGCTTCAGCCGGAGCTTAATTGACGTCAGCAAGGAGCAGCACACGCTGGGTTGGACTGGGAATGCAACCGCACTTGTATTAAGGGGTTGCTAGGTCTGCTCACCGGCGGTGCACGTAACGCGCAGGAGTCCCCGGGGCGAAGGCCCAAGACCCCTGGGCGCATAGGTTAGTCTGGCGTGTTGACCTCTCTGATAAGTATTTGGTCGGGTTGCGGCGTATCGTTTGGCCGAGGCCGGGCATGACCCAGAAAAGTGTGTCCGGCCGGAGTTAATCGAGCGTGGTGGGTAAGTTGGTGCACCCCTACAGGGAAGAAACAATCTATCGATAGCCTGTCCTGCGGTAACGGACACTCGGAGTTTTATCCCGATCGGTACAACTAGAACTGGTGACTTGAGATGATAACTGGATAGTATGGCTCTTGGATTGCTTTCTCGCAGGGAGTCGAGGAAGGATCTCTGGGCGAGGTTGATAACATTACTACTACTTTACATTATGTTAATCTGCACTCTTCTAATGCTGCAAGACCAATGAAGATGCTTGAAGATGCTAGTCTTCGATAGGACTAGGCCTTCCTCTCTATTCTGCCATTTCTGCAGCCCAGTCCACATATACAGCGTCCTTTGATAATGTTGCATATGTAGTGTAGATCCTTGCTTGCTGAGTACTTCGGATGAGTACTCACGTTTGCTTTACTTTCTTTTTCTCCCCATATCCAATTGTCGCAACTAGATGACGGAGCCCCTGAGCCAGCTGCCCCCGCCGACGGCTACTACTACTACTACCCTCCCGGCGAGTACTACTACGAGGAGCCGATCGACGACCAGGAGTAGGTTCGGAGGGTCCTAGGCAGGAGGCCTACGCTTTTCGATCGTAGTGTTTTATTTTGCCCCGCCTATCTAAAGGCCTATCTGTAACTCTGTTATATCTGTACCCAGATATCTGATGCTTCCGCTGACGCTTGTATGCGAGCTTATGTATTTAAGCCCTCGAGGCCCCTGGCTTGTAATATAAAGCTTGTATGACTTTATTTATGTTTTAGAGTTGTGTTGTGATATCTTCAAGTGAGTCCTTAGGCTTGATCGTATGCATTTGCGTGTATGATTAGTACATGATTAGGACGGGGTCGTCACAGGTTGGTATCAGAGCCGACTGCCTGTAGGAATCCCCCTTTCCAACTCCTTGGCCGAAGATGAGTCTAGTAACCGAAAACTGATTTACTAACTTGGCTGTGTGGCTTACGGGCCCACGTCGCCAACTGGGTGGTATTAGGATCTTTTATTCCTCGTCTATACTCTGGGACTCTGATCTCTCGTCTATTCGGGTTAAATATTTTACTAACTCTGGCATTAGGATCTCGTAACCACTTTCTCCCGGAGAGCCCCTTCATTACCGATGATCGCTTGCTTCGCCAAAAGATTCTGCAAACACTCCTCGAAGTTTCGAGACCCTTGTGCCCACTATCTTTGCAAAACCTTACC
Source organism: Thinopyrum obtusiflorum (assembly GCA_036873465.1). NCBI lineage: Eukaryota > Viridiplantae > Streptophyta > Magnoliopsida > Poales > Poaceae > Thinopyrum > Thinopyrum obtusiflorum. Next base: position 10,785 of record JAAAWM010008502.1, read on the forward strand.
ACTGATAATCACTGTGAATAACTACATTTCCTTGCCGTTTGTATCTTCATTCCCAGTTACTCCTTTATGTACGAGATACCCCGAAATACTCCTCATTAATCCGGGGATCCTTTGAGCCTACTGCCGTGCAACTTATTTCGCACTACGGTTAATTCCTCACATTACCGGGATTCGTTCATCCCCAGTTGCTCTTGTGTTTCCTGAAATATTTCATAATGCTATCCGATCTTCTGAGAATCTCCTGCAGTCTACTGCCTATGAGATTCTTCTTACCTGCTTTCATTATGGTTAATTCCATATGTCTAGTAATCTCATCGGCCTCCTTTGTCGCCATCATTTTGAGTCCCTAGATTCATTATGTATGTGACTGTTTGCTATCATCAATTAATTCCTAGAATTCGTCATTCCGGATCAGACGTTATTTTAAACATGAGCTAGTTCTCAACCAATCAATTTGTGACCAATTGTGCCCTAAGTCTTTTCAACTTATCCATCCTTGATCAGGGCGTCTGCTTCTGATCCCCCGACCTGGAAATTATAAGCCCTTTGAAGTTAAGCCTTGAACTATTCCGAAAATCCCATAACCCGACGCGCTTGCATTCTTCTGGTTGAGTACCGATACTCCCAATCTCATCCCTTTGCGGTCCACCAGATCTTTTGGTGGATCATTATCTGATAGTGTCCTCCATATACCATAACCTTGTTAGTTATTCCCCTGGTACATAATACCTTCGGTAAATTGCATCTTCTGCTTTGACTTCGATACTCCACTTCCGAACTCAAATCCCTTGCTTTGGTTGATGTTGTATAGATTCGTAAAAATGCCCCGAGGGGTTGAACTTATGCCTTCCATAATCCGTGTGAATCCGAGAGTTCTCACGAGTCATACTCTTCTGGTGTTTCGCCAGATAAATTCCAACACTACAACTCCATCGAAAACGAGGAGTGAACGAAAGGTTATGCATTGAAGAAGTGGGAGTTGACCTTAAACTTTTGTGTTCATGCCCATGGACCCGATGTAGAACTTATCATGGAAGCTGCTCGTAAAAATAATTATTTCCTTGGTACATGTTCATCTTGTATCTACGAATTGATCCCTTGCAATCGTGGTTCCGACCATATTTTCTTCTTGGTTCCATTTCCCAGACAAGTTAAAAGTACTTGTCTTCTGCAAATCAATATGCTTGTCCAACCTCTATTCTGATCTACCTCGAGTATTAACTCCCTACTATCTCAAGGATATCATCCTATTGTACCACGTTCTATGAAATTTTCTGATGGAGTGATACCTTTCCCTGACATAGTCACTCCATGGGTTCTGGGTTGTCTTCAACCGAGACCACCGAACAATGAATCGATTCCGCTCGGTGATTCAGCACTCCTAGTACTTTGTTGCTGGGGAGTTGGATACTCCATCACATCATTCCTAGCCTGATCAGCTATTTGCTTGTCGTGCTGAATTCTAGCTGTGCTACCTGCTCCTTCTTCCCCGAGCATAATTTCCGACGATGAGCTAAACTTACATCGATCTCCCTCATCTTGTCATTTCACCTCGAACAACAAGCTTGGTTCGAGCTTGTGTAGTATCTGTGGTTTCAATAACCTTTCGCTTCGTCATTTCCTTGCTAAATGTCGACGCGGTCCGATTGCACCCTTTTGAAACCCCTCGACAAATGTGATGTGATCACCGTCAACACTTTGACTTCTTCCAAGTTATCAATTGAATTCATGGCTAGAAATACCATCCCTGTCCCTCAATGAATTGTGATATCATCGATGTCATCCTTGACTTTCGACCAACACAGACCTGGTTGTGTTTGGTTATTCCTTGCATTCCGAGATAATCTTGGAATTGTTCCTTCAGTAATTCTTGTGATCTTCAACTCCAACCCTCTCTTAAAACACCATGTTATTGCGACCTTGAAGCATGACTGTGGAATTTCGAATATCAACAAGAACATTGGAGGCACATTGCCAAATGTTTCTTGATCAATTATCCAAACACCATTGTATGTGTAACATCATGAGTTTCCTCGCCCCTTCCCATAGGTGGTTTTCTACTTTCTATCATGTCATGGATATCATGCTCTGCTTGTCCTTGGGAAGGATATACCCCTGAAATATGTGTTTAACCACACTTTCCTTTCCATTGTTCTGTTCAATCTGATAATCATATTTCCTTTCCATTGTTTTGTTTAATCTTTCTTGAAATCTAATTTATCTGAGCAAAGATAATTCCCTACTTAGGAAAAACACCTCGGTGTACAACCTTGTCAGTGAGACCCTGTTACTATTGTTGATGACATTCCGGTATCACCGATGGACGAGAACTTTGCCTTATTGGTCTGCCTCGTTTTAACAAGCAGGAAAATGGTTCTCTTCGTCCCTCGCCCTTGGTACCGACGATGCTACCGGCATAACTAATAGACTATCCTCTGACATACCTTGATGTCGTGACCGTTAAGATGTCACCGTTCACCCTACTTATAATCGACACCCCCCACAGTTCCACAGGATCGAAACCTGACTCTCCTGTATATCCCTGATTCTGAAATATTCTTTGCAATTGACTTTGTGTGTTATCACGAGTCACCCTCCGAGAATTTGTCTATTCCCGATGCTCTAAACCTCTTTTCACACTCTGTACAGTTATCAATCGGATGTCCCTTCACTTGGAACTTCTTATCGTACCTTCCTATTTTGCTCTCAAAATTTTCTTAAATTTCAACTCGAGAGATTCTTTTTGCCACATTCTCTGAGTTATCCGCCAGATACTTGACCTTGCAAAGGTCCGTTCTTCCGAAGTTACCTTTACTTCCCCACTTAAATCTTGGGACGAGATTTCTTGTAGTGGAGGAGATTTGTAACACCCCAGATCTTTACTCTGTTATTAACCTAGACAACATGCCTTGTCATCATGATTATCATCATCAAATTGCATTTAAGAAATAATCCAATTCAATTCAAAATTCAAAATGCAAGACAAATAATTATTTCATTAAACATCAAAACAAAAATGTTCATAATGTTGTAAATAATCTCAAGGATATTATAAAATTGGAACCAACCTTAACAAAATTCCCAAAAATGCCCTTGGATTTTATTTTGGTGGTCCAGCAACACTTGTCTTGACTTATTCAATTTCTAAAAATACCTAAGCATGTTATGGAAAGGCTAGAGGCTATTGAAAAGAAAATGCTCACTGAAGAAAACATTGAAAAATTAGATAAGAAGATGCACAATCTTGCTAATAAAATTGGGTCAAAAGCGGGAGATGCTCTTAAAGTACTAAAAGAAAAAAAACCCGCATTCAACGAGAGAATAGAGGAGAGCCCCGCTAGAATTGATAAGTTGGAAGAAATTTTTAGCAATCTAAGCATGGCCTTTTATTCCGCTAAAGCTATCGAAAAAACTCTCGTTAAAATTGGCAAGAGTACTCAAATCACTAAGAACAAGGGTGCAACTTCTAATAAAGAAGATCTTAAGATGATTAGTATTCACCCCGACTTTGTTGAAGTTGTGAGAAACCCTTTTTGCAAGAATGAATTTTTCAATCTCATTCCTAGGAATATTGTTATTCAAAATTTGTATGCTAAATCCTTGAAGAAATCTAAGTGTTTGATTGAGGAGTTGGAAACTAAAGATGATAATACTTGAATCTATGCCTTATGCCTAGCTAAGGGCATAAAACGATAACACTTGTTGGGAGGCAACCCAATGAATAAAATTTATTTTGCCTTTTTATTTCTGTACT